>ONZH01019708.1:0-38467 GCA_900303285.1 Rhinella marina | reverse complement strand
CCTGGATCCAGAAGACCAATCTCCCCAAAGAACTGTCTGTTAACAACAAAGGAGCAGCCAATCATGGCAGGAGTTCTACGAAATGAAAAAGAAAATTTAAGAGGTAAAGCAAAGAAGGAGCATGAAAGTCACTATGTATATGGAAAATGTAATGCCAATTAGGATAAACCATTTCCCTAAATATGTTTCCAATTTTAAATTAAAAAAAAAAACATGCCACATCAATAGATCATGAATGTTGCTCATGCAACACAATGTATTCCTATTACATAATAACATTGCAACATACAGTAGCTTGGAAGACCCAAGTTTTACCTATTGTCCTAGAATGTCGACTTAGAGGGAGGTGAAAATCAATTTACTTTATCTTTGGGAAATAATTCAGTTACAGTGTTACAAAAAGTTGCACAAGAGTCATGTACATGCGTCTTACATAAGATTTTCTTTCAACCTTCATGTGATAAAATATCAAGGACAAAAACACAGGGTGGTCACACACACGTCAAGTGAAAGTTGTAGCAAACCTTTCGGCATTCCTGCAACATCTATCCCTACTTTTACCACCACTGTGATGCTTTCACTGGTTCTATTAAGGATGCTGAGTGTGGTATGCTCAGAGCATGTGATAGTTTGACCAATCATAAGACTCACCTGTTCTGCAAATCAGGAGGTCTGGCTGAATGGCCAGGAGACTTGGTCAGCAGAAAAAGCATGAGTCTGCTAGGGTGACCGATCAGAGCACTCTATGTGAATCAGGTTTTCCCTGAAACCTGTGCCATTTTTTTTTTTGTTCCAAATTATGGCTCTACATTGTTTTGATGCATTCATTTATGTTTTCACCTGCTCCTTCCGCAATTGCCCATACGGCAAGGTAGTTTAGTGTTAGGTCCCGTGCCACTCTGAGATACCTTGACACGGTGCTCGGGCTCCGGTTGTTAGGACGACGCGCCGCGTGACAGCACAGTCCCGCCGTCTAGCGCGATCACATTGACCGTTGCGGTTTTACTGCTATAGTCTGTATTGTCTCTTTGCTGAGATCTTGGGGTGTGGCTGCTCCTAGACTCGGTTGAGTGACAGATGCAGTGTCCTATCCGTGGGAGTACTGGGCTGCGGGTCTTGTCCAATCAGGCTACACCCCTCCCTATATAAGGTTGTGAGTTTGACACGCCCGCTGCCTAGCACCAAAGCAATTGTATGGAGAGAGCTGGGAGCCGGCCTGTGTGTGTCTGCTAGCATCAAGTGGATGCTACTTCTCTTTCCTACTATCTGTCCCGGTAATGCCTCTTGTCGACTCTGAGACATTGGCGCATGGGGAGCCGGCCCCTCTATCCTTCCACCTGTCTCTTGTTCTTTAGTGAGTCTTTTTATTTAGGCAGCAGGAGTCTGTGTGGCTGTTGTGGTTGTGGCTCGTGCTCTGGGCCTCTGGCCAGGGACACAACTCTACTTATAATTTAAAACCTCAGTACCCCGTGTGTTCGTTCCTGTTCACATTTGATCGGGTTTTGTGTTGACTACTCTCTGTGGTGTTAACAGAGAGAGTCCGTTGCTAGTGGCAACGAGCGGATCCAACACAGCTGCACCTGAGCTGTATTATCAGGTGTCCAGCGGGTCCTCGCTGCACTATATTATGTTATTTTTTAATATAGTGTGGCAATCGTAACAGTGTGCTAGGCCCAGAACCCCGCTGTTATGGATCCCAAAGTGCACATGTCGGCTGCAGTGGAAAACCTGAACGCTCGTCTAGCTGCCCTCGAGCGTCAGGCCACGCAGACGCCAGCGGTGCTTTCTGTAAGCCCTGCCGATATAGCATTGGCAGTGGGCCAAGCAGTTTCACAGGTGTTAACTAATCTGCCACAGCCCGTGAAATCCCCTGTGCCTCTGGTTATCCCTGAGAGATACGCCGGAGATCCCCAGGGCTGTCGGGGATTTGTTAATCAATGTACCCTGTTTTTGGACGCCCATCCCGCACGTTTTCCGGACGAAGCAGCGAAGGTAGCCTTTGTCATTTCGCTGCTCTCCGGTAAGGCTTTGGCGTGGGTTACTCCTTTGCGAGAGAGAAAGGCGGAGGTACTAAATTCACTTGAGACATTTCTTAAAACTCTGCGCTCAGTGTTTTTAGGTCCTACTCCGCAATCCCTCTACGCATCCCAGCTGCTCCGGCTTCGTCAGCAAAAAGACTCAGTCGCACAATACTCCATAGAGTTTCGGACTCTAGCGACTGAGTTGGACTGGCCGGACCAGGTGCTGGTGGCCATTTTTTGGGAGGGTCTTTCCCCCAGAATTAAGGACGAACTGGCTGGTAGGGAGCTTCCTACCACGCTAGAGGGCCTTGTATCGACTGCCATGCGTATTGACAACCGCTTTTCGGAGCGTGCGCATGAGCAGTCGTTCGAGAGGAACACTCGTCCTTCAGGCCGTATTTCGTCTGACACTCCCTTAAGTGCTGTCCCTCGCGATAAAGGGAACAGTACGGAGTGGGGACCGGAGGGTCCCGAACCGATGGACACCTCCACGGCCGCTGTCCCTCGGGGTAAAGGGTACAGACGGTCAGGGAGGCTGGTGTGTTTCCGTTGTTGGAGGCCGGGACACAGGGTGTCATCCTGTCCTGAGCTCCAGGGAAACGACCGGACCCAGTAGCCATCAAGGGGGGCTCTCTGGGTATGAATAAACCCCTTGGGAAAATACGGGTCCCGGTCTCCTTCAGGATTGGGGAGACTTGGGTCGCCAGTAGCGCCTTCGTGGACTCCGGGGCGGCAGCAAGTTTCATCTCCCGGGAATTTGTAAGGAGACACAATATTCCCGTGCGCTTGCTGTCTACCCCGTTGCCAATTACAGTAGTCGATGGGTCCCAGTTGCAGGTCCAGATCTGCGATCAAACTTCACCAGTGATCATGCAGACTGGATCTCTACACACGGAGGTGATCTCCCTTTACATCTTGGAGGGACTCTCGGATGACGTGCTATTGGGGCTACCTTGGCTTCAGCAGCACTCACCAACTATTGAATGGCGAGCTGGTGAGATTGTCAGGTGGAGCGCCCAGTGTAAGGAGGAGTGTATGCCATCTATCACTCCACCCTCTGCACCCTCTGTTCCTGTTGAACTGGAGGGGTTGCCTCCACAATACGCCAGTTTTGCTGACGTATTTTCCAAAAAGGCGGCTGAGACGTTGCCCGAGCACAGGTCGTACGATTGTGCCATCGACCTGATGCCCGGTGCCATGCCACCTCGGGGCAGGGTTTACCCTTTGTCCTTGCCCGAGACCAAATCCATGTCGGATTATATTGCGGAGAACCTGGCTCGCGGCTTCATTAGGAAGTCTTCTTCTCCGGCTGGGGCAGGGTTTTTCTTTGTGGCGAAAAAGGATGGGTCTTTGCGACCTTGCATAGACTACCGTGGTCTCAATGCAGTGACGGTCAAAAATCGGTACCCCCTGCCTCTGATCGCAGAGTTGTTCGATCGCTTCAGGGGGGCCACTGTCTTCACCAAATTGGACCTCCGGGGTGCCTATAACCTCATACGCATCAGGGAAGGTGATGAATGGAAAACCGCTTTTAATACCAGGGACGGGCACTATGAGTACCTGGTCATGCCATTTGGCCTGTGTAACGCCCCAGCGGTTTTCCAGTCGTTTGTCAATGACATCTTCCGTGACCTTCTTCTGAAGTGCGTAGTAGTCTACCTGGACGATATACTCGTTTTCTCGGCCAATATGACCGATCATCGGCGAGCGGTTCGATCGGTACTCTCTAGGTTACGTGCCCATCGGCTATATGCCAAACTAGAGAAGTGCCAATTCGAACAGTCCAGTCTGCCATTCTTAGGGTACATCGTTTCTGGGGTAGGGTTACAAATGGACCCCCAGAAATTCGACGCAGTACTAAAATGGCCTGAACCCCGTACTCTGAAGGCTGTCCAGAGGTTCCTGGGGTTCTCTAATTATTACAGACAGTTCATTCCCCATTTCTCTTCTCTGGCAGCACCTCTTTCCGCACTCACTAAAAAAGGGGCTAATCCTAAGAACTGGACCCCTGCTGTGGAGAGGTCCTTCGCCTCTCTTAAACGGTGTTTTGTGGAAGCGCCAGTACTACATCGGCCAGATACCACCAAGCCGTTTTGTGTAGAGGTTGATGCCTCGTCAGTGGGTGCAGGTGCTATGCTCTTCCAGAGAAACGAAGTAGGGAAGAAGGTTACGTGCGCCTTCTTCTCTAAGCTGTTTTCTCCTGCCGAGAGGAATTACGGCATTGGGGACCGAGAACTGTTGGCTGTGAAGTTGGCCCTGGAAGAATGGCGTCATCTCCTGGAGGGTGCCGCCTTCCCAGTGCACATATTCACAGACCATAAGAACCTCACTTATATTCAGTCGGCACAGAGGTTAAATGCCAGACAAGCCAGGTGGGCCCTGTTCTTTTCCAGGTTCAACTTCATCCTCCATTATGTCCCTGGGGAGAAAAATCTGCGGGCTGACGCCCTGTCTCGGTCCTTTGAGACCGAGGAGGATGAGGAAGTTGAGCCTCGGTTGATAATCCCCACCGAAAAACAACTGGTGGTGAATCCAGTGGCGATCAACGGGGTTCCTCCTGGCAAAACATTGGTTCCGCAGTCACGGAGGGAGGAGGTTATGTCTTGGGGACACTCCTCTCGGGTGGGGGGTCACTTTGGTGTCCGACGCTCAGTGGAGCTTATATCGCGACATTACTGGTGGCCTACTCTGGTTGCTGATGTCCGGGCATATTTGCAGGCATGTGTGACCTGCACACGTAACAAACCCTTGCGTCAGCGCCCCGCAGGGTTATTGTCCCCACTTCCGGTGCCAAACTCTCCCTGGCAGGTGTTAGGGATGGATTTTGTGACCGATCTGCCCATCTCTCAAGGGAGAAAAGTGATCTGGGTGGTCACAGATCATTTCACCAAAATGTCCATCCTGGTGGCCTTGCCTGGCCTACCTTCTGCTAGGGAGTTGGCACGCTTATTTACCCGTCACATTTTTCGGGTGCATGGTATGCCCGAAAAGATTGTGTCGGATCGTGGGCCACAGTTTTCTGCCCATTTTTGGAGAGCTTTGTGTCGGCTGCTCCAGGTTGAACTCTGCCTGTCATCTGCTTTTCACCCGCAGAGTAATGGATTGGTGGAGCGTATGAACCAATCCATGGAAACATATCTGCGCCACTTTGTGTCGGCCAGGCATGACGACTGGGTAGAATTATTACCCTGGGCAGAGTTCGCTCTGAATAATGCAGTGGCAGATTCAACTGGTCAGACACCGTTCTTTTTGCTGTACGGGCGACATCCGCGAATTCCGTTGCCCATACCTGTGGCATCTGACGTGCCAGCTGTAGCTGATTGGGCAGCGCATGCCCGAGAGGTCTGGGACCAGGCTCAGTCCTCTATGGTCGCGTCCAAAGACAGAATGCGTGTAACGGCTAATACCAGACGCAGACCCGCATCTGAGATGTCGCCGGGTGATCTAGTCTGGCTCTCCTCCCGCAATCTTCGGCTTCGAGTGCCCTCTCTTCGTTTTGCTCCTCGATACGTTGGTCCCTTTAAGATTTTGGCCCGTCTTAACAGTGTCGCATATAAGTTGCGCCTGCCTCCATCTTGGCGTATCGCCAATGCCTTCCATGTGTCACTCCTCAAACCAGTGGTGATGAACCAGTTTTCTCGGCAACATCCGGAGGAATCCGAGTCACCACAGGATGACTTCGTGGTACATGAGATTCTGGATTCCAGAACTGTTCGTGGTCGGTTATTTTACTTGGTGGACTGGGAGGGCTATGGGCCAGAGGACCGTACATGGGAGCCGGTAGAGAATATCCACGCTCCTCGTTTGGTGGCTGACTTTGAGCGCCATCGTGGACGGGGTGCGGGATCGGGCCGAAGAGGGGGGGTAGTGTTAGGACGACGCGCCGCGTGACAGCACAGTCCCGCCGTCTAGCGCGATCACATTGACCGTTGCGGTTTTACTGCTATAGTCTGTATTGTCTCTATGCTGAGATCTTGGGGTGTGGCTGCTCCTAGACTCGGTTGAGTGACAGATGCAGTGTCCTATCCGTGGGAGTACTGGGCTGCGGGTCTTGTCCAATCAGGCTACACCCCTCCCTATATAAGGTTGTGAGTTTGACACGCCCGCTGCCTAGCACCAAAGCAATTGTATGGAGAGAGCTGGGAGCCGGCCTGTGTGTGTCTGCTAGCATCAAGTGGATGCTACTTCTCTTTCCTACTATCTGTCCCGGTAATGCCTCTTGTCGACTCTGAGACATTGGCGCATGGGGAGCCGGCCCCTCTATCCTTCCACCTGTCTCTTGTTCTTTAGTGAGTCTTTTTATTTAGGCAGCAGGAGTCTGTGTGGCTGTTGTGGTTGTGGCTCGTGCTCTGGGCCTCTGGCCAGGGACACAACTCTACTTATAATTTAAAACCCCAGTACCCCGTGTGTTCGTTCCTGTTCACATTTGATCGGGTTTTGTGTTGACTACTCTCTGTGGTGTTAACAGAGAGAGTCCGTTGCTAGTGGCAACGAGCGGATCCAACACAGCTGCACCTGAGCTGTATTATCAGGTGTCCAGCGGGTCCTCGCTGCACTATATTATGTTATTTTTTAATATAGTGTGGCAATCGTAACACCGGTATGTTCTTGATATAACAATATATTGGCGAAAGTCTCATTTTAACATCAGCGTGAGGGTTTAGCCATATATTATCAATTGCAAAACCGTTATATGATTTAGCCATTTCTACAGCAAAAAATAAAAATAAAAAAAATCTGAGCATTTCTGTTATAAAGGCAAGTGAGAAATAAACATGTCTGCATTCTTAAAAACTCAAAGATAAGAAAGGAGCCTATATATCCTGTCATCTGTCAGAATTATTTGGGACACACATTTCCCTCACTGACAGCTTTGAACAGAAACTCTTCTGATGTCTGGAGTAGAGATGAGCGAATCATGCAAAATTTTATTCGCCGAACTTTTCCTAAGATTCGTATATTCGACCAATAGATTAGTTGAATTTGCGTACAAAATATACATAACCATATGGCTTTTAGCGAACATTTGCGCACTAATAACGAACGTACGGGTAAAAAGGTACGCAACCTCTTTGAACAAGTGTGTACGAAAATGACGGGCTTTGCTGGAGAGGAATGGTGGAGCAGGAGGAGTACTCTGAGTCTGACCCCTGGCTTCATATGGATACTGTATCAGAAGATGACAGCAGATCATCCGGCTGAGACTGAGTTGAGTCTGCTATCCATTCCACTACCTCATCCACTTTCTCCTCCACTACAATTTTGCGCCTCGGTGGGTTAGCCTGGTGGAACAACGGCCAAGTATTGCGAATACTACTAGTAGATGCTCCGGCTACAGGTCCTTTGGCACTTCTGCCCTGTGCCACCTTCTCCTTTTTTTTAGAGTTCGAGGTCTGTCTGGAACTGGACCCCTTTTGCTTATCCATTCCAGACATTTTTCAATTCATTCTGTAGCCCTGCAGCTGGTCTTTGTCCCTGTATCTCCCTGTCTCTCCCTATCTCTCAAGAGCAAATACACCCCAATTTTCACAAAACAGGTCTCAGAGTCTCAGAACTTCACACACAGTGCTTCTGCTCATCTCAGCAGTCGCAGCAGAAGTGATGCGTCACTGGCAAGCCTGAGCCAATCAGAACAAGCCCTACCCACTGGGTCAGGTGATCGCTTTCTTCCCAGGCTTTTGCACACGATAAACGAACTAACAGTAAAATTTCTCTAGTGAATTCAATTTGCAGCAATAGCGTATAATTTATAGGACAAACTACGTAGCGAATGCGTACAAAGCCGAAGCGAATCACCTAATATTCGGATTTGCTTCGCAACTAAAAGTCTGGAGCTCCTTATGCAGAGGAAGTGAAAGGGGTGACTCTGACTTAAAGTTACCTCATTTACATATAGGGCCAAAAATGTATTATCTAGGAGGTTGTGCTAAGGAATTATATGGAAAACATAAAAGACTATGCTATTATGTCTCTTTTTTATATTTTTCACAAATTACTCAATTACTATTTATGAAACTTCCCACTTAATTAATTACTATTACGTCACACAAATTGTGCATTATCTGATGTATCAGCCCATCACCCCCACTGAAACAATTTCAGCATACTAGTGGATTGGTATGCAGAATGAGACCTAACAAAAAAAAAACAAAAAAAAAAAACACCATTTTAAGAAGGTTTCTCCCTTAACAACCATGTCTGACCTCTGAGACAATCATTGATCATAAAAACAGAGGTCTGTGAGTTCCCGATGAGAGTGAATTGTTGGTGCACACGCATAACTACTGTTCCATTTATTTCTCCGGGACTGTTAAAAATATTCCTGAATTCTATATTCAGTAGTCCCATAGACATGAATGAACCACAGGAACTACTATTCCATTTTTATAGGGGACTCTGGAAACTACTTAGGCTACATTCACGCAACAATGAAAAAATGTCATGAAAACAGACACACCGTCTATTGTTCATAGTCATTTTTAATTTAATTTTTGCATCTATTTTAAGGCCATCTGTCCATTTTTAATGTCCGTTTTGTATCCATTTTCAATGGCCATCAAAAGCAGCCAGTAAAAAATGATAAATTCAATTGGCTTCTTGTTTTAAAATCCCAATCCCTTCAGTGTCCTCTATATAAATAATGTCCTTCATAGTGCTCCCAGTATGACCAGTTCCCCCATTATTGGTCCCCATTATTATTAATGCCCTCATTAGATCCCTCTAATATTATTAATACCTTCTTAATGACCCCCAGTATCAACAATGCCTCTCTTGGGGGCCCCCAGTATTAATAAAACAAATCTAAAATGTCATTAAAAATGGTCCTGCCACGCTGTGAAAATGGTCAAAAATAGGACATAACCTATTATTTGATAGGCGTTATTCACTGGCAATTAGAGATGAGCGAATCATCAAAAATTCCCTTCAGCGAATAATTGACGTTCTTCGTTCTTAATACGAATATATTAGGTCGAATTTGTGTTAAAAAATAATCACTGTTTTGCAAACATTACTGCACAAATTACAAACATACAGGCTAAGCGTTGTTAAAAGTACGCTACTGAACTGAATGCGTAAGTACGAATCCTTAGCATACCATTGACTCGCAATTGCGTCATACGCACGCGCGCACAAGGCTAGGCCGCGGCGCACAGTCCTCAGAGGCAGTCCATATGAGGTAGAAAAGTAAGGTGCTCACTGTTAGCTATCCGGCTAAGTGCATAATTTACTAAAAACACCATACAATAAGTGCATAATAGGACACATTGCAGTTCCTGAAAAAGAATACACACAATGGGCTAAAGTGCTTGAACGTTGCTGAACCTGTAAAAACATTATTACTATGCTAAAATACAGCAAAGACCTAATTATGCAAACATTTTAGTGCCATCAATTTCACATTTGCAAGCATAATAGGCTCAGATATACGTTTGAGTCTCTCCTTATGGCTGCTTGGCATAAAACACTGGAACACAGTCCAAAATTCAATTGTAACCCACGTGAGGTAATTTTGTAATCCAAAGAGGCAACATGTAATCCACATGGATAATATAAAAAAGCAGCAAATAGAGAACATTTTTCGCAAAGGGGTCTCCCAAATAATCTGAGAAGGAGGGGAAATTAAAATAGGCACGCTTGGTCCTCCTCGCTGGAACTACTGCTGAATGACATTAGAGGACGCTCTTGCCTCCTGTAGGCCAAGCTGGCTGCCGTGGTTGAGCTGCACTGCCCTCTTCTGCCAGAAGTCGGACTTGACCGGGTGGTGGTTACACTTGTGAGCGCTGCAGCCACTTGCGCCTTCACTTTTCCGGATACTCCTGCTGGGACAGCAGGGGTAAGGACTTCTGGCTGCAGTGGTTCAAGCAAGGTTGCACCCAGGGAAGAACCGCCAACTCCCCTTGCTGCTGCTGACTTCATTTTCCAGGGTAGTTGGTACTGGATCACCGTGGACTGGAAAGTAAAGTATGATGTCCCAGCTGAAAGGACTGTGGTGGAGGTGGCAATCCAGGGATCAGAGGCTCCGGCTGTGGCTTCTCCCTGAAATGGAGAGTGCCATCTGGTGACTCCTGTAGGCAGCGCACGTGTCCTGCGCCTGCTGGTTCCTCCAGCCAAACTTCTGGTGGTGATGCAGGTACCAGGGGCTTAGACAATAAGGTAACCCCGTTAGCAAAGATGCCATGGGGGTATATTCCACCTGATCCCCCACGTATAGGCTGTGATGGGGTTGGGGCAGGTACAGCCATTTGACAGACCTGCGGCCCACAAAGTACTCCTTGCCGTCATCGTCATCCCCAAAGAAAGCCACAGCTTCGGTCCACTGAAAACCATAGGATGGTTCCTTTACGCCGTTCCAGTGTAGGGTCTCCCGGCCTCGGATGGTCCAGTACTTGGATGACCTAGTCCTCCACCACATTCTTGTATTCTAATAGGGTCTGGGCGTGGGCCGTCACTGATGCAGGCACAATGGGATTCTGCCACATGGAAGGTGTTGTTGTTCTCCTCCTGGGCGGCGGAGTGGACGCCCCAGCCGCCTCCGCCACACTAGCCAGCACAGCGAACATCGAGTCAGGAGCCGGTGGGATTCTCTTGGCCAATTGTGGCACTGTGATCTCCTCTGAACTGGACGGTGGTTCGGGGTACTCGCTACTGTGGTATCTTGTTCACAGCTCGCTTGCACTGGAGAGGAGGGTGGAGTAATGAGGGAGGAGTCTTCACTCCCTATACGTGCAAATAGTTAGTTCCCGGTGGGCCGGGCTGGTTTTTCTTGCTTCTGAGAGGGGCGTATCTTCACTTTTCCGCTTTTGAGGGGCGTATAATCATTTTCCCGCTTCTGGGGTCCGGGGGGAGGCAAGAAGAATGCGTACGTAGCGTACATAGCGTACGTAGCGTTCAAAATTTGAAGAACATTTACGAATAATATGAAACAAATCTGAATAAATCCGGATTCACTTTGGAATAGGAAAAAAGGAGGATTCGTAATGAATCTACGAAGCGGCGAATAGATTTGCTCATCTCTACTGGCCATTAAAAAAAATGGCCACATGAATAGCCCCTTTGACTTCTATTGATTCTAGGAATGGCAGTGGGAAACAGCCATTTTTCTAATTTGCGCAAATGTACCCTTATCCCCTTTTCTGTGAATAGAGAATTAATGTTGTTAGTGGGGAAACGATAATAATGATTATAAAGACTTTATTACGGGGAAAAAAAACACCTATTTTGTATCACTGCACCAGTAATTACCTGTATTATAAAACTAATGCTTTATTTACCCCGTGCACTGATGGCTATACATAAAAAGAGACCAACAGTACCAGAATTGCTGTTTTTGTTTATTCTGCCCCCCCCCCCCCCAAAAAAAAAAAAAAAAAAAACTAAATGGAATGTAATCAAAATGGCACCCATTAAAATAAAACTTGGCTCTCAGAGTATTTCAACCCAAAACAGATTTTTAAAAAAAGTAATTTATTGTGCAAAGTACAAAGCATAAAAACCTAATGCCCTATAAGATGCATTTGCCCATAAGACGCACCTAAAAAAATAGTTTTCCTCAGACCTCAGCTGAGATCAGACCACCAATGTTAATAAAAACTCAACTGAGAGCCCCAATCAGACCCTAATGTTAATAAGTTGCCAAATCAGACCTCAGATCAGACACCCAATGTTAATAAAATCCGAATCAGACCTCAGACCAGACCCTCAATGTTTATAAAACCCCTATTCAGATCTCAGATAAGACCCCAATGTTTATAATATCCCCAGTCAGACCTCAGATTAGACCCCCAATGTTTATAAGACCCCCATGTTAATCAGACCTCAGATCAGCGGAAAAAAAAATCAACTTTTCTCTCCTGCTATGAACATCACCGCTCCTAAGATTCAGCACCTGTTCTTCTTGTAGTAATGTGCTGTGACCTGACATCGTACAATGTGAGGTCACAGAAAGTGCCAACGTCCTCATGCTGTGTGCAGGTCACCGCACAGTGTGCGCCTTATGAAGACCAATAAGTAGTTCAAAGTGGATATAAAGTACAAAACACACACAGAATGTGCTCCATTCACTGCTCCCCGGGTCCTCCTGAGCTAATAAGTGTTTTCATAATGAAAGCGCTCATTAGTATTCTCCCCCTCAGATGCACTTACATTTTCCTCACTTGGGGGGTGGGAGTGCATCTTATAGGGCATAATTTATGGTAAATATGGTACCACATTAATTGTAAAGAACCACAGAATCAAGCTAACATAATTTATGCTGTCCAGTCAACTGTGTGAAATATAAGACTAAAAGAAAACAGAATTATTTTTCCCTCCACCCTGTAAAAAAGTTGATAATTTAAAAGGACCCCTAAATAGTGCTATGAAAAATACATTTCACCCTGCAAAAACAAGCTCTCATACAACTACATCAAAAATCTTAGAACATTATATTTTGTGAGAATGGGGAAAAAAAAGATGACTTGACTCCTGAAGGCCAGAATACACCACGTACTAAAGGGGTTTAAGAGTTACACCAGATTTCTGCTTTTGTATTACTCCACTAGCATGTGGGCTGAAACTGAAGCATTGTTGCAAAAGATATATTTTCTAATCTTTTGTACCTGAAAAGACTTGAGTTCAATGCAGTGGGGAAATACATATCACAACTCATCTACAATACGCTTTTCAGTTTTTCCCTTTGGACACAGTGAAAGCAAAGAGAAAGAAAATTTGCCAAAATCCCTTAAGGAACTACTGAAGCTTTCCTTCACAATAAGCATATAAAAGTCATTTTCTGCACTCATCATACTTTATAATCACTTAATTACTTTTTCATTTTGAAATTAAAAGGGCACAGTATAAAATACTGGAACTTTTAAAAGTATGTCTTGAGTAATTACTGAGGTACTTTATCACTATGTTAACCTCAAATGCCCTACACTTTCAGCTTTATCATTTCTATTCATTTATCCCAAGATAAGGTAATTGAAGCAATTATGTTCAACTGCTTTTATTTTCTAAGATTTAAAGTGACAAAAGTGTTGGAATGAAAACATGTAGTATAAGAATGTAATCATGTAAGCAAGTAAGATCTCCATCAATATACTTTTCACAGAAAGCTGAACATATATTTCCAATCAATTATTCATCAATTGTTAAAACATAACATATTGATGCTGATGGGTGGCCTACAGGAAATCAAGCTGTAGCAATAATTTAATTATTCAGTGTATTTGCTACCTATTATAAACATAAACACAGGGAATTCTCAGATTACAATGGCTGATCTTATACAGTGGCATCATTTTATTATTACTTAACTATCTACTTTACAAGAGTTTGAAGAAACCTGTGTCCTTTGCATAGGACATTATTCCCCCAGTTTTTAGCAACTCTTATTGACTTCTATACCTAAAAATTACCTAACAATTACCTAACAATTATTCCCCTCTTCTTAAAGTAAAAAAAAAAAAAAAAACCCTGAAAAGGAATCTGTCACCATAATCTTGGAATATTACCTGCAGTAATAGTCCAGATCACTCCTTTTTTAAAATTTTCATACTGACCCCCATTCCCCCACTGTCATAATTTAAAGCTGCACTGATAACGCTGTGCGCTCCTGCAAGTTCAGAACAAAGGATCATGCTCACATACTGAGCGCGATTCCCGCAATAGACTCTCCCATGTGAAACAGTCCTAACAGTGGGAGAATGAGGGGCATCAGGAAAATAAAAGAAGGGTGATGTGCACTCCATCTCTGCATTACTACCCATGTATTACTATAGATAATACTTCCTAATCATGATTACAAATTCCCTTTTAAAACCAAAATAATCTTATTGGTAAAATTGAGTAATTTGCCTATTCTACTTCCCATAGCCTAAATTAAGAAATGCAATCACTTATTTCCTCATTTAGTTGGAGAATAACCAAACTGAGAATCAAAGCAAATATTTGATATAGGCCAGTCTCCAAAGGTGGAGTGCAACTGCTGTACTGTGTATCCGAAAATATTGCAGAGTCTCAGTACATGACTATACGAAAGACATATGAATGGGTAGAACTTGAGTTACACCTCACAGAGAAACAGTAAAATAAAAACTTCTTGTTAGCTACCTTCTTTTGGCTTTCTATTTAATACCATTGTCTCTTTGCTAAAGCCATTATAGAGCTATGGAAGTAAAAATATCCATAGGTAAAATGTTTTTTTATATCAGTCACATGGTATCGCCTAATCAGAAATGACATGTTTAATTTGTTCCAAAGAGGACATGCATTACAATGAATTACTGCCTTATACTGTATTTCAATTTCTGTGGCTCATCCAACATCTGAAGATAGTTTAAAACTCTTACTACAATCTTTAAATGGTCTAAATGCCAAAAAAAGTTTGGCATATTTAAGAAGATTTTATAGAAACTGCAAATGAGCCCAATAAAATGTCAAAATGTGTCCACAATACCTCTTAAATCTGCTGAAGATGTAATAAACCAGAATACCAAATTGTGGACAAATTGTAGAATCAAGGGGGACATTTAGTATGTTGTTTATGCCCCTATTGTGGTGTAAAGAAGTCATACATTTTTGGGCATGCCATATTTGTGGTAAATTTAGCAATTTTTCCTCCCTTCAGGGTATGGCCTATTGAGGCATCTGTATAAATTTGGTGCATCATCCAGCTGTGCAGGGGGAATCAAAACCGGTGATGAAAATACAGGTCTTGATAAATGTCCTACCAAATGTCTATATTCTTATCTAACCTGTATAAACAGAAGTTTATCTTAAAGGTGCAACTGTTTTTCATAAAACTTTTGATATGTCATAGAGATATATCAATTGTTTTGATTGATAGGGGTCTGAGAGCTGAGAGCTCCGTCGATCGCTAGAACGTGGAGAGAGAAGCACTCATATAACATTCTCTCTCCTCGCTGTAGGACAGGAAGAGAAATGGACTCAATAGAATGTCTATGAGCCTGTCTATAAGCCTGTCTCCTGCAGCAAAGAGACACAGTGCTGTATGACCACTTCTTTCTCCTTGTTCTAGAGATCAGTTGGGTTCTCAGCACTCAGACCCCCACCGATCAAAACCCTTTAAATTCCTGCATTGGGAATGTTATTCCTCAGAATAAAAAAAATAATTTTCAAATCTATAATTATTACTCATGTTGTGATTACAGTAACATCCAAAATTGCAAGGTCTTGTAAATGCACAACCATCCCTTCACTATCTGAGATTCTTAGAGTCAACAAAATGGCCGGTACAAAGTAATGTTAAAAAATATTATGACACAAATTCAACAGAATTGGAATTGGAACAATGGAAGTTTTGGTTAGAGGTTTCCATAAATTTACACCATCACTCATTAACCAGTTCAAGACCATCAGGATTTCAAAAGCATACCAATTATGCTCCATAGAATGTATGGCTGGGCTACTGTCTTTCCCTCCTTCTTTTCCCTTCTCCTTCCAGGTAGTTATAAAGTGTTATCTATTACTATAATGAACTGGGATATATATTATGATGGCAATACGTACATCAATTCCCCCGAGGAAGCTGTGAGTGGTGATATGTGTGGGGAATGCTTATACTATGCCAATGAATCATACTGAAATATGGTATTTTCCTATTTTGGTATGATCTGCACAATTACTACATTTTATTGATGTTGCATTTTTTGGAGGCTTTATAATAGTGAAATAAGTAGAATCAGTTATTCACAGCATATTGGAATGGTTAGATCTGGTGGCTTGTAGCTTATCAATCCCAGTCTTTATGTGATGCACTGTTTGTGCTTTAAGTTTTTTTTAACTCTGCTTGGTTTGGTGTTTTTGTCAAATAAAATAGTTGTTTTTTGCCATAGACTGTGTGCAGACTACATTCTTATTTTGTCTACCAACTTTTGTTCTTCGCTTATATCCACAGAGTATAAGGCCACTGCACTCATGAACTAGAAATCAATTTATTCAAACATATTTTTGTGTATTACAAAATAAAATCCCTAATACTAAAGGAGTAGAATTTCTTGGTAAATTGATTTAACAAGAAAAGAAAACTTTATAGCAGCTGAAAAAAATCTGCATACCAAAAATATCCCAAAGGATATCACCTTTTCTGAGTTTGCAGTTACTGGATGCAGGAAACGGACATTGTCTTTTTATTTTCAATAGCATGCTTTAGTCTATAACTTTCTATACAAATGCATAATGCATGCTTTAGAAATAATGATTCTGGTTTTTAAACTAAACTCATAACCACGGTTATTAAAAGAGTTCTCATTTAATCAAATTATTTGTTTTCAATTATCATATATTATGCTTGGCTTTATTATATCAATAGAATCTTTCATTTAGGTTGCACTGGAAGCATAAGTAAGACCAGATTAATTGGCACCAGACTCTGGCCCTATCCTTTGGATCCTGTTCAGAAAACAAATTAGCTTCCACATCTCTAGTCCCTGACTAAGAGAGAACACAGCATGAGAACAAAGTGGGAGGATATAAATCTCTGGCCTCTCCAAGAGGAGAGTATCCAATTTTTTTCTTCTCAGACAGCATTCATTGTGCAATGAAAAACAAATTTTGAATTTCAATTTTAATATTTCAAAACAGACTAATGCAGTTAATGTAGCAGGTTTTCCACGGCTAAATAAATAAGCCTATGTGATTTTTTTTTTTTTTGAATTGTGTTTTTAGAATATACATATACGGTACCATACAGGAATGACAGCAAGGAAGGATACTTAATAAAGAGTGTACTAATGTAAAACATGCAAAATTTTGTGGTACTGTTCAGAAACTCCGTACTCACTGAAAATCTGCTAGGTATGTAATTGAGAAAAAAGAAGAAAAATTCCCATCTACTCTGTAGACAGAAAAATGAGTATACCTGCACATCAATTATATCACAAAAATATATCTTTATTGAAAGTATTAAGTATATAAAAATCTATGCATAAAAGAAGATACAGAGCAATAATAGAAAAAACGCCATCCCTGAGTCGCTACACAATAGTATATAACATAGCTGAGTCCTAATATAGACCACAGGTGATAACATACCATCGGCCAAAAGTTTCAACAGATGTGAATAAGCCCTATCAAACATCAATTCATTATAGCCAAAAGGTAACATAAACTACACATCATATGTTGAATAGATGTAAAGACCAAGTGTCCCATACCTGTAGTTAGTAATGCGTGACCCAGGGATGGCGCTCGCCGAAACGCTCGTCGGGGTGTGATTCTGCACAGTGTTATTTGTTGCCAGTAGTGACCACTTGCACGGGCGGAAGACACTGTTTTATATGATAATAGGTGGTCACACCGGGGGCTGAATTGTTATTGACTTAGGTATGTAATTGGTAATTTCTAGTCGAGTGATCAAATATTAGTTAACTGAAAGCATGCATAGAATAATCAGTTGTGGGACAGGCTTCAGCGTGAGCATGATCGACTATCACATTAGAAGTAATACCCCTCCCACACACACACTTCTGGCTGACTATTTAAAAGGCACCCAGGCCTGCTAAAGCAAAATGCCTATTAAGCCCTGCCTATAACAGAGCTTAACAGGAAAAAACAAAAATATTAAAAAATAAATTCAGCCCCTTTCCTACTTGCTGAACACATTATTCTTACTGCTGAGTTCCTTTGTAATGATGTTCTTACTTGCAAAGCTCCTGTACAAGAAATTAAATTATATGGCACCCTTTAAAGATGACCCGCGAATAGTCTAAATTCTATCACTCTCCAGAGTCTTTCTATGCTTTTTTCCCCTTGTATTTCCCCATTCCTAGAATGTCCTAGAATATCAGAACCGTAAGGTCTGGCACTATAAAGGTAGCTATTTTACCAAGAGAGAGTGTCACCTACAGTCATTTCTCAAGAGGGAGTGCTCTTCACTGCTCTAAAGCTGTAGTGCAGACAACATTGGGTGATGAAGAACACTCACTCTTGAGCTTGTAAGACTTATCTTTATGCTGTGTTGACACTTGACAAGGGAGTGTTCCACAGGATTGGCGCATAGCAAATGTGGTTCCAATATTCAAAAAGGGTCCAAAAACAGAGCCCGGGAACTATAGGCCGGTAAGTTTAACATCTGTTGTGGGTAAACTGTTTGAGGGTTTTCTAAGAGATGCTATCTTGGAGTACCTCAATGAAAATAAGCAAATTACTCCATATCAGCATGGCTTCATGAGGGATCGGTCATGTCAAACCAATTTAATCAGTTTCTATGAGGAGGTAAGTTCTAGACTAGACCGCAGCGAATCAATGGATGTCGTATATCTGGACTTCTCCAAAGCATTTGACACTGTACCACATAAAAGGTTAGTATATAAGATGAGAATGCTTGGCCTGGGAGAAAATGTCTGTATGTGGGTAAGTAACTGGCTCAGTGATAGAAAACAGAGGGTGGTTATTAACGGTACATACTCAGATTGGGTCACTGTCACTAGTGGGGTACCACAGGGGTCAGTATTGGGCCCTATTCTCTTCAATATATTTATTAATGATCTTGTAGAAGGCTTGCACAGTAAAATATCAATTTTTGCAGATGACACTAAACTGTGTAAAGTAATTAACACAGAAGAGGACAGTACACTGCTACAGATGGATCTGGATAGACTGGAGGCTTGGGCAGAGAAGTGGCAGATGAGGTTTAACACTGACAAATGTAAAGTTATGCATATGGGAAGGAATAATGTAAGTCACCAGTACATACTAAATGGTAAAATATTGGGTAACTCTGACATAGAAAAGGACCTAGGAATTTTAGTGAACAGAAATCTAAGCTGCAGAAACCAGTGTCAGACAGCTGCTGCCAAGGCCAATAAGATAATGGGCTGCATCAAAAGAGGCATAGATGCCCGTGATGAGAACATAGTCCTGCCACTTTACAAATCACTAGTCAGACCACACATGGAGTACTGTGTACAGTTCTGGGCTCCTGTGAACAAGGCAGACATAGCAGAGCTGGAGAGGGTTCAGAGGAGGGCAACTAAAGTAATAACTGGAATGGGTGGACTACAGTACCCAGAAAGATTATCAAAATTAGGGTTATTCACTTTAGAAAAAAGACGACTGAGGGGAGATCTAATAACTATGTATAAATATATCAGAGGTCAGTACAGAGATCTCTCCCACGATCTATTTATCCCCAGGACTGTGACTGTGACGAGGGGACATCCTCTGCGTCTGGAGGAAAGAAGGTTTGTACACAAACATAGAAGAGGATTCTTTACGGTAAGAGCAGTGAGACTATGGAACTCTCTGCCTCAGGAGGTGGTGATGGTAAGTTCACTAAAAGAGTTCAAGAGGGGCCTGGATGTATTTTTGGAGGGTAATAATATTACAGGTTATAGTTACTAGAGAGGGGTTGTTGATCCAGGGAGTAATTCTGATTGCCTGATTGGAGTCGGGAAGGAATTTTTTTCCCTAAAGTGGGGAAAACTGGCTTCTACCTCACAGGGTTTTTTTGCCTTCCTCTGGATAAACTTGAAGGAAAACAGGCCGAACTGGATGGACAGATGTCTTTTTTTTCGGCCTTGTAAACTATGTTACTATGTTACTTATCCTGGACTGTTTCAGTACTCTGTTGCTGCATCTTGTCCTCCTTGTCATCTGTCTTCTCCTACATAACCTGGGCTGCAGTGAGAATGGAACACAGCATGGTCTTGAAAAATAACTTATCTTGTAAAGCTTCTCTTGCTGCAGTTTGGGGAGTGGACAGAGGGACACCCAGCCAGGGAGGAGACCCAGCAGCAGAACACCAAAACTGTCCATGAAAAGCAAAACATATAGAAATATAAAAAAAATATAGAAAGAATATAGCAAAAATCTGGAGAGCAACAAGAACACATTTGGGCAAGCAGTTTAAAAAAAATTAGTTTACTGACAGGTCCTCTTTAAAAATAATAGGCCTTCCAAACAAGCCTGGTCCATCCAGAGTGTCACATTAGTGGGGAGTCTCAAGCAGTAAAGGGGGTAGTCTGTTATAACCATGTGCCCCAATGAGTCAGATAAAGAGGCATTATCTAAGGCAAAAACCCTTTAACTTAAATAATAAAGTGAATCATATTGTGCTACTAAACAAAAAATATTTAACCAAATAAAATGTACAATATTTCCCTTTAAAATTTGCCTACATAAATGTGAAACATTAGAAAATCCTATCAGATCAAGTGTGTGTTCTAGATAAAATGTTAGGACTTGAGTCTATTTTGAAATCCTTATGCACATCAGATATACTTATCAGTAATGACTTTGTGTACTGCATGTTCTTTACTTCCTTTATGTAGCTTTAAACAGATCAATCATATTGCTTTATGAAAAGGCAGGCAAATTGAAACACTCAAATCTAATGGACTTATACTGCAAATATTCCTATATTTTCAGCTCTAGCAAATCTTCATTTATGAAAAGACATTTGCTTTATTTTCTATAACACATAGTTACACATATGGTATAATCCAGAACTATTTGTTTCCATTGTCATTATTCCCTGTCCCTTGATTGAAAGCGAACACTAGAGAATGCAGATGTTTATAGGAATATATTCAGGAGTATAGGAACATGTTCATTTGTCACACATGTGTTTAAAATTAGAGATGAGCGAGTAGTGAAATATTCGAAAGTTCGAAATTCGATTCGAATAGACCGTGATATTCGACTATTCGACCGAATATCGAATCCCATTAAAGTCTATGGGAAAAAAATGCTTGCCACTTGGAAATCTCAATTCGACCACTTGGAGGTCACCAAGTCCACCCTGAAATCTCAGAAAAGGATGCCAACACTGCTGGAATGCAACTGGGACAGCAGGGGAAGCATGTCTGGGTGCATATAACGCGCCCAAGTCGCACTATTACGCCACTATCACAGCCTCTCAACAATACACTCCAAAGACAATATAACCTCTCTGTAAAGTGAGACCATACAAGGAAACCTTCTTTCCTCTACATTGACATGGACCCCAAGCCAAACTAGACAAAAAAGAAGATAAAATTCTGCACCCCTTAAAATCACGTTGCCTATGACAACCACAGATGGCATAGGCAAGGGGGAAAGCAATCAAGCCATCACTATTTTTCCCTCTGTGCCATCCCTGCCTTGCCCAGGCACATGTCCCAAAACATCATCCACGCCCGAGTAACACGGTTACTGCAAAAGGCCATTTGACCACCAACACTTTGGTTTGAGGCCAGGGATGCTACATCTCCCTGACAGCACACTGGGTGAATGTTGTGGAGGCGGGGACGGGCAAACCTGCTACCCCCACCCAAGTTTTGGGCCTTGGTTCTGTCTGGATTTCCGCAACCCTTACAGACAGCTCGGCAAACCCCTCCTTCTCCTTCTAGATTTGTTAAATCTGTCCACCACCCAGTCAAGTCCACAAAGTCCAGTCTCGTCGATAGCCTGCAGAAACTGCAGGGACCTCACTCTGACCCTCCTTCCTCCCACCCTGCCCAATGTTATCAACCCAGTGTTCCCACCCATGCAAGAATCGCAGGAGCTATCTGAGGATTTTGTTTGTTCTGATGCCCAAACACTGGAGCAAGCTCCGTCTCTAGCTGATGGTGGTGTGGAACGGGCACTAAAGTGTAAAATGATTAGGGACGATGATGAGACACAGTTGCCAGCAAGGGAGGCTGTTGTAGCAAAGTGAGGCAGTGTAAGAGGAGGTGGTTGAGTATGACGAAGTCAGTGACCCGACCTGGCCCAGTGTCATGTCTAGCAGGTAAAGCAGTGGGGATGTTGAGGGATGCGTAGGACCGCAAAAGGCAGGAAGAGGCCGTGGGCTGGCCAGAGGCTCATGGAGAAGGCAGGCTAGAGCCCGCAGGGCCGCATCTCTTCCCTATAACAGGCCCCCACATAAAGCTCTCCCATCGAGGGCTCTTAGGTCCTTGTTGTGAAAATATTTTAATGAGTGCGCAAAGTTAGCTTGAGGTGAGCCCTCAAAAATTATATGGAGGCCCAAGAGGTGAGCCCTCGAAAAAATTAAGTGGAGGCCAAAGAGGTGAGACCTATTAAAAATTGTATTAAGGCCCAAGAGGTGAGCCATAATAAAAATTGTTTGTAGGCCCAAGAGGTGAGACCTCTTAAAAATTGTTTGTAGGCCCAAGAGGTGAGACCTCTTAAAAATTGTTTGTAGGCCCAAGAGGTGAGACCTCTTAAAAATTATGTGGAGGCCAAAGAGGTGAGACCTCTTAAAAATTGTTTGTAGGCCCAAGAGGTGAGACCTCTTAACAATTGTATTAAGGCCCAAGAGGTGAGCCATAATAAAAATTGTTTGTAGGCCCAAGAGGTGAGACCTCTTAAAAATTATGTGGAGGCCAAAGAGGTGAGACCTCTTAAAAATTGTTTGTAGGCCCAAGAGGTGAGACCTCTTAACAATTGTATTAAGGCCCAAGAGGTGAGCCATAATAAAAATTGTTTGTAGGCCCAAGAGGTGAGACCTCTTAAAAATTGTTTGTAGGCCCAAGAGGTGAGACCTCTTAACAATTGTATTAAGGCCCAAAAGGTGAGCCATAATAAAAATTGTTTGTAGGCCCAAGAGGTGAGACCTCTTAAAAATTGTTTTAGGCCCAAGAGGTGAGCCATGAGAAAAATTGTTTGTAGGCCCAAGAGGTGAGACCTCTTAAAAATTATGTGGAGGCCAAAGAGGTGAGACCTCTTAAAAATTGTTTGTAGGCCCAAGAGGTGAGACCTCTTAAAAATTGTTTGTAGGCCCAAGAGGTGAGCCATAAATATATATTTTTTTTTTTTACGGAGCAATTCTAAGGCGGTAAAGGAGGAGGAGGAGGAGGTGGAGGAGGAAATGGCACTTCATACAGATGGCACTTCACTTTTGGCTGCTTTCCACTGTTGGAGAAGCAAAGTCCGGGTCAATCCACTTGGTGTTCATTTTGATTAGCGTCAGCCTGTCGGCACTGTCGGTTGAAAGGCGGCTGCGCTTATCGGTTATAATGCCCCCAGCTGCGCTGAACACCCTTTCTGATAGCACGCTGGCGGCAGGGCAGGCAAGCACCTCCAAGGCGTACAGGGACAGTTCCAGCCACGTGTCCAACTTGGAGACCCAGTAAGTGTAGGACGCCGAGGGATCGGGGAGGACAGGGGTACGGTCTGCCAGGTACTCCCGCAACATCCGCCGATACTTGTCCCTCCTGCTGATAGCGGGCCCCGCAGTGATGGAAGTTGCACGAGGGGGTGCCATGAACGTGTCCCACACCTTGGAGAGTGTTCCCCTGGTGGCTGTGGGCCTGATCGATGTTGTGGGACTCTGGGAGACCCTCTCCTCTCTGCCGCCAGCGATGGTGGGTGGGAAAATCTCCATCATGTTCTGCACGAGTTCCCTCTGGTATTCCAGCAATCGATTCGTCCTCTCCTCTACCGGAATAAAAGAGGAGACGTTATCTTTATACCGGGGGTCCAGGAGTGCGAAGACCCAGTACAGTTTGTTCTCCACTATCCGGACAACACGTGTGTCCCGGGAAAAGCAGCCCAGCATGAAGTCAGCCATGTGTGCCAGACTCTGAATAGGCATGACGTCACTGCCCCCACCAGAAGGATCACTTGCCATTTCCTCCTCTTCCTCTTCCGCCTCCTCTCCGCCCCATCCGCGCTGAACCAATGGGACGCACACAGCCTGACTGCTACCCTCGCCGCCAGCATCCGCCTCCTCTTCCACAGCCACCTCCACGTCGTCCTCCTCCTCCTCATCCTCCTCCTCCTCCTGCAACTGCCACCGAGAAGCAGACAAAAGTGTGGTCTGACTGTGTAGCTCCGTTGCGTCTCCTCCTACCCCCGTCTCCTCTGCGTGCAATGCGTTCTCCCTTATTGCGATGAGCGATTCTTTAAGGACGCATAGGAGCGGGATGGTTACGCTCACTATAGCGTCCTCGCTGCTGACCTTCTTGGTGGACTCCTCAAAGATACGCAGTACATCGCATATGTCTGCCATCCATGGCCACTCGTGGTTGGCAAACTGAGGGAGCTGAGTTGGAGGCACGCGTGGATTCATAATCTGGTACTCCATCAATGCTCTCTGCTGCTCACACACCCTGGCCAACATGGAATAGGTGGAATTCCAGCGAGTCGGCAGGTCGCACAACAGCCGATGTTCAGGCAAATGGAGGCGTTGCTGGAGTTTTTTTAAGCTAGCAGCAGCTACAGTTGACTTCCGAAAGTGAGCGCACAAGCGCCGCACTTTCACCAGTAGCTCTGCCAGGTTGGGGTAAGTCTTTAGAAATTTTTGGACTACCAGATTAAAAACGTGGGCCAGGCATGGTACGTGATTGAGTTCGGCAAGCTCCAGAGCCGCCACCAGGTTACGGCCGTTATCGCACACGACCATGCCTGGTCCTAGCTGCAGCGGCGACAGCCACATCTCCGTCTGCTGCAATATGGCGTCCCTCACCTCTGGGGCGCTGTGCTTCCTGTCGCCCAAGCTGATGAGCTTAAGCACCGCCTGCTGACGTCTCCCCGCGCCAGTGCTGCAACGCTTCCAGCTAGCGGCTGAGGGCGATGTTAAGGCAGAGGAGGAGGAGGAGGAGGAAGAGGAGGGGGGTTTATCAGAACCCGTGCTGGCAATCTTGGGCGGGGGTGGTAGGTAGGCCGTCTCTGTTTGCGACCCCGTCCCCGCTTCCACAACATTCACCCAGTGTGCCGTCAAAGAGATGTATCGTCCCTGGCCGCAAGCGCTTGTCCACGAGTCGGTGGTCAAGTGGACCTTTGCGCTGACTGCGTACCTCAGGGCCCGCCTGATGTTACGCGACACGTGCTGGTGCAGGGCGGGGACGGCACTCCGGGAAAAGTAGTGGCGGCTGGGGACGGAATAGCGAGGTGCGGCAGCCGCCATCAGGTCGCGGAAGGCCTGCGTCTCCACAAGCCTAAACGGCAACATCTCCAGGGCCAGCAGTTTGGAGATGTGGCAGTTTAAGGCTTGGGCTTGGGGGTGACTCGAGGCGTACTTCCGCCTGCGGTCGAACGCCTGCGAGATGGACAGTTGATGGGACGAGGAGTGTGAAGGTGCAGGCGAAGATGCGGGGGAAGGGGAGGCTGAAGGAGAAGGCCCCAAAGTAGCCGAGGCAGAGGCAGATGTGGAGGTGTCCTGGCTGGAGGTCTGGACCGCAGTGGCAGCACACAACAAAGGGGAAGAGGCAGTGGCAGGAAGACCTTGCGCAGGTTGTATTGCGTTTGCTCTCTCCCACTCAGCCCAGTGCTTGACTTCCAAGTGACGCCGCATGCCTGAGGTTGTCATATTGCTCTTCTCAGAGCCCCTACTCAGTTTTGAGTGGCAGAGTGTGCAAACCGCGCTCAGTTTGTCATCCGCACAAACATTAAAAAAATCTCCACACCACAGAAGTACGAGGCCTCGATGGGGGAGCTTCGCGCGACTGCCTGCTGCCGGGAACAGCTTCGGCCCTGCTGGCTGTGGCCTCACTTCTCTGTCTGGACTGTCCTCTGCCTCTGGACATCCCTCTGCCTGTGGACATCCCTCTGCCTGTGGACATCCCTCTGCCTCTGGACATCCCTCTGCCTCTGGACATCCCTCTGCCTCTTGCTGCCTTTTTCGGTGCTGCGCAGACCACCACCTCTCCACTGCTTTCCCCGCTGGACATCACCCCTGGCCAAGTGGGGTCGGTCATTTCGTCATCCACCACCTCCTCTTCCACTTCCTCACTCTGCTCCTCCTCCTGCCCACTGGACATTCCAACAGCCTCCCTTGATGGCAACTGCGTCTCATCATCATCATCGCTCATGATAACAGATGCTGGTTCAGGGTCCACATCAGCAGGAGATGGCGAATACTCAAGTGGTTGGGCATCACTACAAACAAATTCCTCTGGTAGCTCCAGGGATTCTTCCGGCACATCTGAAAAAGGACCCGAAAAGAGCTCCTGGGAGGGGTCAAGGGTGGGTTGACTCTGTTGGCCAGGTGTGGAGGAAGGAGGGTCAGAGTGAGACTGTGTGGATGACTGGCTGGTGGACAACTGTGTGGAAGCGCTATCGGCTATCCATTGCACCACCTGTTCACACTGCTCAGGCCTCAACAGCGGTGTAACCCACCCCCTGCTTAACTGTCCCATAAAGGCAGGGATTCTGGATGAGCGGAATCCTGGCTGCCCCTCACCAGCACGCATTGTATGCCCACTGTCTTCAACAAGGCCCCCAACAGCATTTCCGCGCCCCCGTCCTCGTCCACGTCCACGTCCGATTTCGCTAGCCCTCCGCATTTTTTTTTTTGTTACAATATTTGGCGTACACAGCCGTGTACTAACAGGTCAGACGGTGTGTATTAACACCACGTATATACAAGATTTTTGCAAGCACGCAGAACGCACAGTACAGGTGCCAAATAAAAGGCCTTTTTTTTAATATTTCTAGGTACACAGCCGTGTACTAACAGGTCAGACGGTGTGTATTAACACCACGTATATAAAATAATTTTGCAAGCACGCAGAACGCACAGTACAGGTGCCAAATAAAATGCCTTTTTTTTAATATTTCTAGGTACACAGCCGTGTACGAACAGGTCAGACGGTGTGTATTAACACCACGTATATACAAGATTTTTGCAAGCACGCAGAACGCACAGTACAGGTGCCAAATAAAATGCCTTTTTTTTAAATATTTCTAGGTACACAGCCTTGTACTAACAGGTCAGACGGTGTGTATTAACACCACGTATATACAAGATTTTTGCAAGCACGCAGAACGCACAGTACAGGTGCCAAATAAAATGCCTTTTTTTTAATATTTCTAGGTACACAGCCTTGTACTAACAGGTCAGACGGTGTGTATTAACACCACGTATATACAAGATTTTTGCAAGCACGCAGAACGCACAGTACAGGTGCCAAATAAAATGCCTTTTTTTTTATATTTCTAGGTACACAGCCGTGTACTAACAGGTCAGACGGTGTGTATTAACACCACGTATATACAAGATTTTTGCAAGCACGCAGAACGCACAGTACAGGTGCCAAATAAAATGCCTTTTTTTTTAATATTTCTAGGTACACAGCCGTGTACTAACAGGTCAGATGGTGGGTATTTACACCTGGTATACAAAAAGGGTATTGCAGGCACACAGAACCCAGAACACTAGAGCCAAAGAAACTGTATTTAAAAAAAAAAAATGTACACAGCCGTATACTGCCAGAAGATCAGATGGTGCATATACACACTAGGTATATAACAGGGTTTTGCAGCCAAAAAGAACGCAGAACAGTAGTGCCAAATATAGTTTGGTATGTAGCAGAGCACCTAATACACCACTAATGCCTCTCTCTGTCCCTACTCCAGCAGCTATCCCTGAATACAGCAGCCGTTCTCTGCAGAGTGTATATGGTAGTAAAGCTATCACTGTACTGCACTATAGTAGCCCTGATAAGGGCTTTTAATCACGCTCCTGCCTGTCCAACAGCTAAAACCTATCTCTCCCTTCTCCAGCCTCTGTCCCTGACTAAGTTCACGCAGCATATGCGAACGAGCAGGAAGAGCTGAGTTTTTATGATTCGAGGTCACGTGGTTTTTCCAGCCAATCCATGTAGACGCCGTTTTCGCGCTGCCAGCGTGCTCCGCGGGCCTGTCATACCCCCCCTGCATGGTGATTGGTGGAAAAAGAGCGCCAGGGAAGGTGGGAGGGGAAACGAATTCTAAGTGCGCCATCGCCGTTATACTCGATCGAAATCGAGTATGCCGAATAGCGTAGTATTCGATCGAATACCGGCTCGATCGAACACTACTCGCTCATCTCTATTTAAAATGCATTGTTACTAACAGCGATGTCTACAGTAATCATACTTAGCTCTGCCTTATAGCACATTGGCATGATGCAATGATATGCAAGGGAAGTGTATAGAAAACATTTTCTAATTATGAATCATTGAGCCAAGGGTGGGCAGATTACTTATTAACTACAGAGGTGCTGTGTATGGTGAAAAGCTGTAAGTGCAATCCATCAGCAAATTATAATAATTTTATGCAGCTTTTTAGATATAGTCTAATATAGCATCCAGTCTTAAGAGCCTGAAGTGTTTGGAGTAATCTACATTATTAGACCCCGGCTTGGAATATGTATGGCAATTTAGTGTTGAGAGCTTTCTGCTACTTACCATACTAAATCTACATAGGGAGTTAAAGGGAGTCTGTCATCTCCACCATCACATTGAGAGTAAACACATCATTGTGTAAGGTAAGTGCCTTAGAATGTAAATTTATTTTCATGTAAAAATCTAGTACTGTAATCCAGAGAAAGGGCACCATGGTTCAAAGAGTACCATGAGCATGGCTGTTCCATATGGTGCACAACTACTCTTCCAGTAAAACCACCTACTACCTCCATTCTGGCTTCAGAGTTAGTAACAATGATACAGGGGAAGCCAGATACACCAAATAGAGTGTCCATATCTACAGAGCACCGAACTGAGCACTATTTGTATAGAAAATACAAAAATAGCATCTTTCAAAATTAGAGAACCAAATGTTCACAAAAAATGTATGGTTATGTTTCAGGGCCTCTATTCTACATCCCAGTATGCTGAAAGGGGGTTTGCCACTTCAGCAAATAGCATTTATTATGCAGAGAAAGTTTCCATGTATACGACCACCCTGCAGTCCAGCAGCATGGTGTGCTTGCACACTATAGAAAAAAGTACCAGCTTACATGAGTTCCCATGATCCCGGCCACCAGACAGGCTGGCATTCTTTCTTATAATGTGCAAGTACGACCACCACTGATGGATTACAGGGTGGTTGTAACTATGGAAATGAGCATTGTATAATGTGATGGAAAAACTGAAGTGAAACATCCCCTTTAATACTGCCCACGGTAAACTATCAGTGACTGAGAGCTATGTACATTTGTATACGCACTTAGGTTTCATGCACATGAATGTATTTTCGGTTTGCATTTTTTGCGGATCAAATATGGACCCATTTATTTCTATGGGGCCGTAAAAAATGTGGACAAGACACAAATGTTATAAGTGCTTCCCGCATCCATTTATCATCTAGAGAAAGTTAATACAAGCCACTTACTAATGTATTCTATCTTGTCTCCTTTGCTTGCTTGGTTCATTTTTCCTTCTTATTATACACTGTTTGTTTCCTTGGTTACGACCACCCTGTAATCCAGCAGTGGTGCTTGTGCTTGCACACTATAAGAAAAAATGCCAGCCTCTTTGGTGGCCGGGACCGTGGGAGCTCAGGTAGGCTGGTGCTTTTTTCTATAATGTCCAAGCACAGCCATGCTGCTGGACTGCAGGGTGGTTGTAGCCATGGAAACTTTCTCCGCATAATACATGCTATTTGCTGAAGTGGCTAAACCCCATCAAGTACAGTAGGTTTGAAAATACTTCACTATGCTGTACCAATACTGAGGGGTCATGTATTAAGATGGCGTTTTAGATGCCAGTCTTAATGACCCCTATATCTGGTGGTGGATCCGCCAAAGTTATGAAGGGGTGCCAGCCTCTCCATAACTTTGGTGGATCCTCCTCCAGTTCTACATGTAATTCCTAGCTGTCTAACATTTAGACCATTTCCTATGATTAAAACAGGCATAGAAAATTATGAATTAGACAGACCTGCTGGCCCGACCCCTTTCCCCCCTCCACTCCACGCGATGAACTGCGCCAGAAATACTCCTGATATATGCATATTTCTGGATAATAAATGAGCCCCTGAGTCTTTAGATATTGTTATATGTATTAATATACATCACTGTTGATTGCCTTTGGAAACAGACTGTATCCGATTACGGTGATATGCTGGGATACCTGGCACTGCTCCTTTCTCAATATGACTTGACAATGGTAGGTTATGGACTGAAATACAATTCTCTAATATCTATATAAAAATATGTACAATACCGTGTGTATTTGTGGATTTACAAGAATTCACTTGAATGGGGCAAACAGTTGCAATTACAGTGCACAACCTTTACAAAGGAGACGGTGCGTAGGTAGTTTTTAAAACAACTTATCTGTGAGAGTGCCAGGAACCAGTCCTCTGCTGATTTGATATTGATGGCCTAGCCTGAGAATAGGGCATCAATATGAAATCACTGCACAACCCCTTTAACCAGCAGAATTAAATTTAAGATATAAATGTGAAAAAATCATGTAAATAAAAATTGGCAGATGGTAAATAAAGAATTTTTATATAAAGATGCTTAACAATAGTGGAATATATCAGCTGTGATTTAACAGTTAGATTTCATGCATTCTATGGATTACTCACTTGCTATACGAAAGCCTAAGGTCACTAACAAAATAATATATTATTCAAGTTACAGATATATTAGATATGCCATACAGCGTGATTGCAACCAGTTTAGTATGTCCTATGTAACACCAACTTCTGCTCAAAATAATGTTTTCTTGTTTTTACCTGAAGTCACATCACTTCCTGTCTCAGCCTAATGTCATAATGGGGTTGCCCAGATTAGAAAACCCTGTTTCAGATAACTCCATAGGAAATTATGTCTTACTAGATGGGGTTTTCTGTTCAGAATCCTCATCTGTTGGCCAGAGTAGAGAGCAGCTACAAAGAACTTATCTGTTCTGGAGGACCTGTCTTGTCTTTCCTTACACAGATGAGCCACAAAGTTAATGTGTAGCTTCCACTGTGGTGGCCCTGGAGGAAAATGTATAACTTAGTGACATGTTTTTCCACACATTACAGCTCATTTATGATCATCACGATCAAAGGTCCTATCTAACAGGCAGGAATAATCCAAAGGCAGTAGTTTTAACCATATCAAATGGCTAACATCATTAAATAGGGTCTGGATAAAACAGTCCAAGCATATATTTTGTGTAGTTTTTTATTATCAGGAGTCGTGAGAATATGAACTTTTATTCTGCTTTGCTGTGACATGATCTCTGTATTGAACTGTTTTGCAGGCCCTCCCCTCTGATTGATAGTGGAAGTGGTCTCCTGGTTGAACTTTACAGCAATTATTCAGGGCAGATGGCTGGGGCAGCTGAAGCAGCTCAGTGCAGAGAGCAGACATTACTTCATAGTGAAGAATAGCATCCTGAGCATTTTTAAGTTCAGAATCTGGAAGAATAAAAGTTCATATTCACACCCCACCAGTTTAACATGGTCAAAACTGCTGATGGATTTTCTTTAACAGACTTGGTTTGCGGTCACAGTTAACAATAATTAACGTATATATGGAATAAGAAAAGAGCAGAAAGGTTCAACCCATGCAGCCAGAAGTAGTTATAGAAGTTGGATCACAGTCCATTGTTAAAGGGGTATTTCCCATCTCAAAAATTGGGGGCATATTGCTAGGATATGCCCCCAATGTCTGATAGGTGTGGGTCCCACCTTTAGTAGCCGCACCTATACTTAGAACAGAACCCGTAAAGTTCTGGAAAGAGCACCGAACATGCACGTCTGTCCTCCATTCATTCCTGTGGGAGCAACTGAAAATAGCCGAGCGGCATGCTTGGCTATTTTCAGAACTCCCATTAAAATGAATGGGAGACGCATAACGCAAGCCCAGCCACTGCTCTATTCACTTCTATGGGGCTGATGGAAATAGCTGCTTGCCCCGCACCTACTGTGCCCATTATGGACAGAGGCACAGGGGGTTGCAGTGCGCATGCACCGACCTGCCCCTTCTTTGCCTTCACTACAGCCCTCTGAGGCGGCGTCTTACTTCCGCCGGCTGGATTTGGAAGAATGGACCATCACATGCGCACTGCAACCCCCTGTGCCTCTGCCCATAATAGGCACAGCAGTGAGCAGGCGCGGGGCAAGTGTGGAATGGCGCCAGCGCAAGATTTGAGGGAGAGGAGGAAGTAATTATACTGAACAAGGGCAGGCCAGAGGGGTGAAATATGAGTGGTTTTATGTGCAAAGCGCTGAGGGGCCTGGGCACCAGCTGCAGTAACGCCGCCCCTGGGCACTTGCACAAGCTAATTACCATATGTTATAAAAGTGTGTTTACAATGATATTGGCAAGGGACAGCTCTACTAAAGGTACCATTGTTATATGGAGAAAGGAGTCTATAGCCTGATCTGAGCGGTCTATAACGCTCAGATTAGGTGAAAGGCTGCCTTTAAGGGCTTATCCTAGGGATAGGCACCCAATGTCCAAGATGAAACCATGCCATGCTTGTAGGAAAAAAAAAACAAAAACTTGCATGGTGCCTGGACTTTAAGAGGGTTATCTCATCTGTTTATTTAAAAAATAAAAATATCTGGAGTAATGAAAAAATTCAGTCCAAAAATGTTCTCCAGTGTAATTTTGTTCCATTTTTTCTCTTTTTATACACTTGCAGAAAACTGGCCACATGAATAACAGCAGGGGGCAGTAACAGAGGGGAAAATGTACATAATAAAACTTACAACTGTTTTTGGCATGTATACTGCAATAATACTTCACTTGAAATGCCCATTATTAAACAGTAATACTTATGAAATATCCATTTTAATTATATCAGAAAAATGAGATTTTATGCTTACAGTAAATATATTGCTACCTTGCTACAGTATGTAGATGAAAAAATAAAATATTTTGGGGTAAAAAATATAGTTCGGCATAAAGTGAGAGATTCATAATCTAACATTATTTATTACACAGCATATAGAGTGAGACGTTACAATTTGATAGTTCTATATACTGTAACATTATTTTTCACATTTTCCAACAAAGAAAACTCCTCCTTGTTTAAGCAGCTGCTGCCCAGCCGGTTGGAAAGTTGCCACTGAAATACTGAAATGTAATGTTACTGTAGAAGCAGCTGTTGGTATCAAATACTAAACTATAAAAACATATTGCAGTATAACTATACCTTCCATTTACTGAACATTATATTATTGTGTGTATAAAGCTGAGACATTGTATAAACCCATTTTGGCAGTCAACCAATACTCATGGTTCTGTGTATCTGTCCCAGAGAATATGTCTTCAGGAAAAAAAAAAAGGATTCTGCCAAATACAAACTAAATCCAGACAGCACATTACATTTGCACACAGTTAAATAAATGAAAGGAAAATTTACCAATGTGCAATTTACTCATCTTAGAAAAGTATCACACAAGTAAGAAGTGAAGACTGGTGAAGATTAGAGATGAGCAAATTTTTCAAAAATACGATTCGGCTGGTTCGCCGAATTTTCCAAAAAGATTTGCTTCTATCCGAATAAATTTGTTGTGAAACGCATTAAAAGACGGCTACTTCCAGGCTGAAGAGAGCCTGGATAGTGGTGTAGAACACTGTGCCTTGCAGTAAAACGCATAGGGAGTCTACTGTAGTAGTGAAAGAATACTGTGAGCCAGTGTGACACGCACATAACAGGCCTCGCTCTTAGAATCGCTGCACACTTTTATGTATTTGGGCAGTTAAGGGGCCAAAACTAACCAAATAACTCAAGTCTGAACTCAGCCTTACAGGTCAATGTTAGCGCCAGCGTTTGGAGGTGGCGACAGCAGCATGAGTAGGCCACAGAGTGGCACAATCAGTGGTGTAACACCCATATAGACAGACCACGCCACTGCTATGGGGCCCGGGGCACAGGGGGGCCCGGAGCGCACGGGAGGCCCGGCCCCCTACTCTGCATCATTAAGATGCGTCCCATCCCTGCGCTCCAGGCCTCTCCTGGCCCGCTCAACGCTGCATCTTTTAGGCCCCCCTAACGTACTGAGAGCGCTCCTGTGCGCTCCCAGCTGGCCCCGCCTCCTCCATCATGCTGCGCTGCTGGTCCTGGACAGGGAAGGAGCTATGCAGCGCGGCAAGAGGGGAAAGAAGAAGACCAAGGCCTAGCCCCCTCCAGAGTGGCATCAGGACAAGGGACAAGTAACTTTTTATGTAAATTTTTATGTGTTTCATGTATGTGTGTGTATGTGTGTATGTGTGTGTATGTTTGTGTGTGTGTATGTATGTGTGTGTATGTATGTGTGTGAGTATATGCATACACTGTACGTACTGTATATTGTACAGCGTGGCGCAGGGGTTATATTGTCCGGCATGGTGTAACCGCCATGCATTTGTTGTACAGTATATATTATAATCCCTGTACCATGCTATACAATGTACAGTATAATCCATACACCATACTGTATAATATACAGTATAATCCGGACTCCATGCTGTATAGTATACAGTATAATCTGTACACCATGCTGTATAGTATACAATATAATCCATACACCATACTGTATAATATACAGTATAATCCGTACACCATGCTGTATAGTATACAGTATAATCCATACACCATGCTGTATAATACACAGTATAATCCATACTCCATGCTGTATAGTATACAGTATAATCCGTACACCATGCTGTATAATATACAGTATAATCCGTACACCATGCTGTATAGTATACAGTATAATCCGTACACCATGCTGTATAATATACAGTATAATCCGTACACCATGCTGTATAATATACAGTATAATCCGTACACCATGCTGTATAGTATACAGTATAATCCGTACACCATGCTGTATAGTATACAGTATAATCCGTACACCATGCTGTATAGTATACAGTATAATCTGTACACCATGCTGTATAATATACAGTATAATCCATCCTTGTGGCTGCCCCCATTCAGTTAATGTCTCCTTAATTTAAAAAAATAAATCAGTAGCTCATGTATACATTTCTTTATTGGCAAATGGGGGCGTGACATGGGAGGGGCCAGGGTAGCATGTGGGATGGGCCGTGGTAGTGGGCGGGGTTAGGGGCCCCATTCAAATTCTTGTTATGGAGCCCAATGATTTCTATGTACGCCCCTGGGCACAATTACATAATTTGGAGGTAGCGGCAGCTAGGACACAGCGTGTGGAGGCGGCAGCAGCATGAATAAGCCACAGAGTGGCACAATCACATAATTTGGAGGTAGCGGCAGCTAGGACACAGCGTGCGGAGGCGGCAGCAGCAGCATGAGTAGGCCACAGAGTGGCACAATAACACAATTTGGACGTAGCGGCAGCTAGGATACAGCGTGTGGAGGCGGCAGCAGCATGAGTAGGACACAGAGTGGCACAATCACATAATTTGGAGGTAGCCGCAGCTAGGACACAGCGTGTGGAGGGGGAAGCAGAAGCATGAGTAGGCCACAGAGTGGCACAATTACATAATTTGGAGGTAGCAGCAGCTAGGACACAGCGTGTGGAGGCGGCAGCAGTATGAGTAGGCCACAGAGTGGCACAATCACATAATTTGGAGGTAGCGGCAGCTGGGAGACAGCGTGTTGAGGCGGCGGCAGCAGCATGAGTAGGCCACAGAGTGGCACAATTACATAATTTGGAGGTAGCGGCAGCTAGGACACAGTGTGTGGAGGCGGCAGCAGCATGAGTAGTGCTGTGTTTTCCCAAAACACAACCCAAAATATAACCTTTTCTGTTTTTTTTTTTCTTTTTTTACAGCGACTGACGCTGCGACTATCGATTTAAAAGGAACGAGCCCAGAACCACATCTTAACTCTTTTTTGGGCAATTCAACTTCACTGACTACTTAGTTAAAATGAACAACCGCAAAAAAACGTATTGACTGTTTTTTGGCCAATTCAACTTCGCCAAGGAAGTTTTTTTTTTTTTTTTACCCAACACAGCACAAAAGATAACTTTTTTTTCTATATATATGTACCCCAAACAAAGCTCTGACCCTCTTACTGCACTGCAACAAGGAACACAAGTGGTGCTTCTTTGAATAAAGCACCCCAATACAGCCTTTAGAACAGAGTGCCCTAAACCCCAATGCCCAGTCACTGCTGCGCAGTGTACCAGAATAGCGATTTCACTGCCTGATAATCCCCTATGGATTCTGTCTAGAAATCGTCCCTCTCCTATCCCTGCAATTCAGATTATCTATCCCTGATCTCCTCATTTCTTTTCTTTAGCAACGTTTTTCTATCACTTGCCCTATCTCTCCTGACGTCTGTCTCTGGTCTAAAATCAATTGCAAATGGCGTATTCTAGAACTATTTATAGGGTTGTGACATGGGGACCTGGATGGCTGCTAATTGGCTACATATCTGCATGTGATCGCATTGTGAGTGTTTACTTCTTTGTCCCAGAAATCCTTCCCCCATTTCATGCCATGTGCTTGCGGCCATTTTAGGAAAAAAAAATAAAAAAAGATTCGTTATCATGAATCTCCATGAAATTCGCTTTCGTGGCGAATCAAATTTTCCATGAAATTCGTAACGAATTCCACTTCGTCAGCTTCGATTTGCTTATCTCTAGTGAAGATATTATAGCTAGAATAATATGTCATTTCAAATTATAAAAGAGGCTTATGTTTTAGGTTGTGTTAAGCTAAAAAAATATGGCAGCAGTATTATTTTTTTTTTCTTTTACTTTGACTACAAATTTATTTGCATTTTTAAAATACCTGGAATTATTTAAAGAACAGATAAATGTTTAAATGGAAAATATGCTGCTATGCTGAATATTCCCTCATTCTGGGGGCATATTAATGAGGGCCCGTCACCAGAAAACATAGTGAAACATGCAGGCAGCATGTTATAGAACAGGAGAAGCTGAGCAGACAGATATAGTTTTGTGGGGAAAAAAACGTAGTGAAACTTGTAATTTATATACGTAGTTACATATAAATACCTGCTCTTCTGGAAATGAAGTACTGTATGCCCCCACTCACTTCTATCAATAACTGACAGCTACCTACAGTGCCTTGCGAAAGTATTCGTCCCCCTGGAACTTTTCAACCTTTTGCCACATTATAGGCTTAAAACAAAAAGATATCACATTTTAAATTTTTGGTGAATAATCAACAACAAGTGGGTCACAATTGTGAAGTGGAACAAAATTTATTGGATCATTTAAACTTTTTTTGTAATAATAAAACTGAAAAGTGGGGCGTGCAAAATTATTTGGCCCCTTTGCATTAATACTTTGTTGCGCCACCTTTTGCTGCGATTACAGCTGCAAGTCACTTGGGGTATGTCTCTATCAGTTTTGTACATCTAGAGACTGAAATTCTTGCCCATTCTTCCTTGCAAAACAACTCGAGGTTGGATGGAGAGCATTTGTGAACAGCAGTTTTCAGCTCTTTCCACATATTCTCAATTGGATTCAGGTCTGGACTTTGACTTGGCCATTCTAAGACCTGGATATGTTTATTTTTTAACCATTCCATTGTAGATTTTGCTTTATGTTTGGGATCATTGTCTTTTTGGAAGATAAATCTCCGTCCTAGTCTCAGGTCTTTTGCAGACTCCAACAGGTTTTCATCCAGAATGGTCCTGTATTTGGCTCCATCCATTTTCCCATCAATTTTAATCATCTTCCCTGTCCCTGCTGATGAAAAGCAGGCCCAAACCATGATGCTGCCACCACCATGTTTGACAGTGGGGATGGTGTGTTCAGGGTGATGAGCTGTGTTGCTTTTACGCCAAACATATCTTTTTGCATTGTTTCCAAAAAGTTTGATTTTGGTTTCATCTGACCAGAGCACCTTCTTCCACATGTTTGGTGTGTCTCCCAGGTGGCTTGTGGCAAACTGTAAATGAGACTTTTTATGGATATCTTTGAGAAATGGCTTTCTTCTTGCCACTCTTCCATAAAGGCCGGATTTATGAAGTGTTCGACTGATTGTTGTCCTATGGACAGACTCTCCCACCTCAGCTGTAGATCTCTGCAGTTCATCCAGAGTGATAATGGGCCTCTTGGCTGCATCTCTGATCAGTCTTCTCCTTGTTTGAGATGAAAGTTTTGAGGGACGGGCGGGTCTTGGTAGATTTGCAGTGGTCTGATACTTCCATTTTAATATGATCGCTTGCACAGTGCTCCTTGGGATGTTTAAAGCTTGGGAAATCTTTTGGTATCCAAATCCAGCTTTAAACTTCTCCACAACAGTATCACGGACCTGCCTGGTGTGTCCCTTGGTCTTCATGATGCTCTCTGTGCTTTAACCCCTTCCCGCCCAGCGCCGTACAGGTACGGCGCTGCGGGACGTGAGTTGCTGCCCAGCGCCGTACATGTATGGCATGCTGATCGGGCGGGTGCAGGAGCTGCGCCCGCCCGATCAGCGGCGGGGGTCCGGCTGTGCCCAGGTGCCGGACCCCTGCTGAATGCGCCAGCATCGGTGAAAACACCGATACCAGCGCATTAACTCTTCATGTGCCGTGGTCAGCGCTGACTGCGGCACGTGAGGCGTGCGGCATGTCAGATGGCGAGCAGGGGGGCCATCGGGTCCCCGCGCTGCTGTGACGGGGACCCGATGGCTTGGATAGCAGCCCGATTCCTTCCTTAGGCATCGTGGCTGCTATCCCTGCGTGCCTGCGCGATCCAGGCCCCTGGATGGCACAGAAAGCAGGCTGTAAGTGTATTACATTGAGTAATATACTTACAGCCAATGCATTACAATACAGAAGTATTGTAATGCATTGTAAAGGGGATCAGACCCCAAAAGTTAAATAAAGTAAAAAAAAAAAAAGTGAAAAAAGTAAAAATATCACATCATCCACCCC
>ONZH01019707.1:0-15846 GCA_900303285.1 Rhinella marina | reverse complement strand
TAGTGATTCTCTCTGTAGGTGCTTAACTTTTTCTTGGCCATATTTGATTAATTTTCTACTGTATCCCCTCTCTTCAAATCGCCGCGATAGGTCCCTTGCTTGATTTCTAAAACGATCCTCGCTTGAACAGATCCTCTTTATTCTACAAATTGTCCCCTGGGTATTGCTTTTATTACCTGTGGTGATGAAAGGAGGTGGAGTGTAGTAAGGAATTTGTTGATGTGGATTTTCTGAAGACATCCGTCCCCAGAATACCACCCTCTTCAACAATTATCTCCAGGTCAAGGAATTCTATTCTGCTGGTACTATAGCACCAAGTCAGACGGATATTAAGATCATTCATATTGAGTCTAGACATGTATTGTTCCAGTTGCGACGCCGAGCCCTGCCAGATGAATAACACATCGTCTATATACCTCGACCACGAAACCACGGCATCATGACCCTCTGTGTTCATAACGACCTCCCTCTCCCACAGCCCCAGGAACAAATTGGCATAAGAGGGCGCACACGTCGCCCCCATTGCCGTTCCCCGGAGCTGCAGGAAGAGGCGGTCCTTGAACGTAAATATGTTATGGGTCAAGGCAAACTCCAATAGTATCATCACCAACTCCATCAATTCGGGTTCCAAATTAGTCATCCCGAGAAAGAACCCTGGGATGCCCGTAGCCCGTGGTCGTGGCATATAGACGTGTACAGGGACTCGACGTCGCACGTTACCAGAACCATGTCTGACTCTAGATGTACACCGTTTAGTCTCCTCAATACATCCGTAGTGTCCCTTACAAACGAGGGTAGTGTCTCTACACATCTCTGTAGATAAAAATCTACAAACCGACATGTTGTTTCACAGAGACACCAATTCCAGAGACTATCGGCCTCCCTGTCGGGCATTTTGGATTTTTATGTACCTTGGGGAGTAGGTAAAAAGTTGGAAGGACTGGATATTCAGTAATTAGTCCCTCCAACATCTTTTTCCCAATTATTACCTTTTTTGTATGCCTCCCAAGGATCTCATCCAAAATCTTTCTTAAATTTGGATGTGGGATTTGGTCAAGTCTCCTATAACAGGCCTCATCGCACAATTGGCGAAAAGCCTCTTTTTCATACATCTCTATAGGCCAGACCACAACATTGCCCCCCTTGTCTGCAGGTTAATTACCACATTTTCATGGTCCTCAATTCCCTCAAGGCCAGCCTCTCCTCCCTATTAAGGTTATCATGTATGCCCTGTCCTTTGATCTTTTCAAAATCCTTTTTCACTAGCCTTACAAAAATATCAAACCGCTGCACATGACGACATAGGGGCCAATGCTGTGATCTGGGATGCAAGTAAACAGGAAACCTGGATCCATCCTCTCCCACCTCTTCATTCTCCAATGCTTCTAACTCCTGTATCGCTTGTAGTTCACGGGGTGAGAATTGTTCACCATCCCCCGTCCTACTAAAATATTTTTTAAAAAGGAGTTTTCTTGCGAAGAGCTCCAAGTCTCTCACCGATGTGAAGTAATCATACTTCTCCACCGGCGAGAAAGTTAGACCTCTTCGCAAGACTGATAACTGAGTTTCTGTAAGGGAAGTCTTAGATAGATTAATTACCTTTAGTGTCTCTTTGCTCGTTTCTCTCCTCGATTGTTGGGGCCTGATTTCCTTTTCATGGAGGATGTTCTTAGACAAGAGACCCATGTCTCTTCGCCATCTCTTTCTCCAGACCCCCTGCGTGCCTCTAAAAAATGATCGCCACATCCTGAGCCACTTATTGAGGAGACACTTGACACAGAGTGAGCTACTGCTCTGGAGCCCCTCCTTGTCTGATTCCAACGATAGACCTTATTATTGTGGTAATCAACTGTGTCTCTTTTGGAATTTCTTCACCTTAAGACTCTGGATCTCTTTTTCCCACTTCAGTGACTCCACCTCCAATTCACCATCAAAAAACCTCACAGGCCTCAGGAGACAATATTTGTTGAATCTGTTCACGGATTACATCAATTTCTTTTTCTATTACTTCAAGTGACCGTCGATCGGCTCCTATCAACAGCTCAATTAGGGTCCGAGAACACTTGGTGAGGGTTTCTTCCCACTTCCCTATGAAGGTGGTATCATCTAGATCAAATGCAGGAAACACCTGTATCCGTAGGCCTCGTGGAATAATGTCTTTCTGAAGATACTGTTCTAAGGTGACCTTATTCCACCACACCTTCGTGCGCTTCTTAAGTAACTCTTTTATTTTTAACTTCAAATCCCTTACATTACCGGGCTCAACATCAGAGTTCGGAATATCCCCAAAGATTGACCCAAGCTGGGTAACCCAGGTCTTATCACGTTTCCTAAAGTCCATGTATTTGGAGGCAGAATCTGTGAACACAGACAATAAATCAATACTACAAAACCAACAAGCCTCATCTAATTATTAACGGGCATAAAACATAGATATATAACCTCCCAATTCACCCACCATACACTTGATGGGAAATAAATGCCCCAACACTAATTAATAAAAACCAATAAAGTTTATTGTTAACTCCATAAGACAGTATACAATTATAGACAATCACACTGGGGATAGCCGAACGGGGCAAAGAACACCCCACCAGGATATTGAGCCCAAGGTACCAGCCCACAGAGTGTGCACTATACTATCAAAAACAGTATAAATACTGACCCACACAACACCTACATTACCCCCCCAATAATCAAGGGCCTGCATATAAAATACAGGCATAACTGTGTGGTGATAGATCCTACTATCAAGCTCCACTATAGGCATGGAGCATAGCTAATAGACATGTGTGGTATCACATATCTCCAAACCCCTTAGTCCAGAGACATCACATGTGCATTGCCACATAGAGCATTGTCTCATCACCCTCGTTTGGTGACACTACATACTCGGTGGTCATAACTGCACATGTATGTCTCCGGAAAAGAGCATCAAACACTGAAGGCACATGAAGTAAAGGAACTATAAGATAAATGCCAAATTTCTAAACTATGCCATCATCATAGAGATGTATGGCCTATAGAGATGTATGAAAAAGAGGCTTTTCGCCAATTGTGCGATGAGGCCTGTTATAGGAGACTTGACCAAAATCCCACATCCAAATTTAAGAAAGATTTGGATGAGATCCTTGGGGAGGCATACAAAAAAGGTATAATTGGGAAAAAGATGTTGGAGGGACTAATTACTGAATATCCAGTCCTTCCAACTTTTTACCTACTCCCCAAGGTACATAAAAATCCAAAATGCCCGACAGGGAGGCCGATAGTCTCTGGAATTGGTGGTCTCTGTGAAACAACATGTCGGTTTGTAGATTTTTATCTACAGAGATGTGTAGAGACACTACCCTCGTTTGTAAGGGACACTACGGATGTATTGAGGAGACTAAACGGTGTACATCTAGAGTCAGACATGGTTCTGGTAACGTGCGACGTCGAGTCCCTGTACACGTCTATATGCCACGACCACGAGCTACGGGCATCCAGGTTCTTTCTCGGGATGACTAATTTGGAACCCGAATTGATGGAGTTGGTGATGATACTATTGGAGTTTGCCTTGACCCATAACATATTTACGTTCAAGGACCGCCTCTTCCTGCAGCTCCGGGGAACGGCAATGGGGGCGACGTGTGCGCCCTCTTATGCCAATTTGTTCCTGGGGCTGTGGGAGAGGGAGGTCGTTATGAACACAGAGGGTCATGATGCCGTGGTTTCGTGGTCGAGGTATATAGACGATGTGTTATTCATCTGGCAGGGCTCGGCGTCGCAACTGGAACAATACATGTCTAGACTCAATATGAATGATCTTAATATCCGTCTGACTTGGTGCTATAGTACCAGCAGAATAGATTCCTTGACCTGGAGATAATTGTTGAAGAGGGTGGTATTCTGGGGACGGATGTCTTCAGAAAATCCACATCAACAAATTCCTTACTACACTCCACCTCCTTTCATCACCCACAGGTAATAAAAGCAATACCCAGGGGACAATTTTGTAGAATAAAGAGGATCTGTTCAAGTGAGGATCGTTTTAGAAATCAAGCAAGGGACCTATCGCGGCGATTTGAAGAGAGGGATACAGTAGAAAATTAATCAAATATGGCCAAGAAAAAGTTAAGCACCTACAGAGAGAATCACTACTGGTGAGTAGTAAAAACGGGGGGCGAGTAGATCAATTCCCAAGATGTGTTATGGGATATAACGCTCAGTGGAAATGGGTACAATCAATTCTGAGAAAACACTGGCATGTGTTATTCACTGATAAAGATCTACAGGGCCAGATCTCAGATAGCCCACTAATAAGTTGGAGACGTGCAAGGAATCTGAGGGACATGCTGACTAATAGCCATTATGTTCCTCCCAAAGTAGGGGGCCTGTTTGGAGATAGGGGGCCGAAGTGGGGGTCCTTCCCGTGTGGGAAATGTACAACCTGTAAGTTTGTAACCAGAACTGGGACATTTACTAATTCTAGAGGGGACAAAGAATATAAGATTCTAAACTACATCTCCTGTACTACAGAGGGGGTGGTTTATTGTGCAAGATGCCCTTGTGGTTTGATGTATATAGGAATGACAACAAGAGCCCTGAAGGTGCGGATCCAGGAACATGTGGGTGATATTAAGGCGGCTGCTGAGGTTCAAGATGATGAGAAACTGAGAAAACTCAAACCTTTAGCAAAACACTTTAGAGCGGCCCATGATTGTAATCCAAGGGGGCTGGTCTTTGCAGGAATTGATAGGGTGAGACTGGGTTGTCGCGGTGGTGACCTGAAGAAACGTCTCTTGCAAAGGGAGACTAGATGGATCGTGCTATTAGATACTGTAACTCCGGGGGGACTCAATGAGGCCCTCAGCTTCAAATCCTTTTTGTAAATGCGCCATTTTAAATTGTGTGTCTAATTGTGTGTCTTATACTTTATAGAGTTATGGGCCACGTGAACCGGTGGGCTTCAATGTTTATTAGACCTTTGGAAATCGTGGTGACCGGCACAAGGGTGACGTTTTGGATACCGTTGAGAGATTGCGAAAAATGTTCTTATGAGAAAAAGGAAGATGTGATGCATTGCTGGTGGACAGCTCCTAATATGAATTCATTGTTTTTTAGTTTACTTATTGAAGTATTTAATATGACATGAGTGTGCACTGTTTTTGTATTTTGCACCGGCACTTTATTTTCAATATATTTAGGTATTTTATTGTAAAAATTTTTTATTTTTAGTATATATATTTTTTGTATTTCTTTGCTAGCACTTATTTTTAATGAATAATGAATTGAGGCACTATGCACTTTATCTTCGTGATGGGGTAACATAGGGGTGTATAATGTACATTATAAGTGGTATTTGAGGGTTTGGATTGCACTTGGTTACACGTTTGCTGCCCAGCATGCACCGTCATCGGGTGTTTGTTGGTATTTACGAAGAAAGAGATTACGATCTATGCATACCTCTTATGTTTCTGAAGGCCGTTGCGTCTGTGGTATCCATGGAGACGGGGGTGTGGCTGGTACGCGCCCTGTATGTCTGGGAGCATGGTGATGGAGCGCGTCACCGTGGTGCGCTGCTTGCCGGGTCATCGGGGGCGCGACCGATCGGGCCTTAGGTGAGGGAGCGCCCCGCGTGTATGGCGGGTCGCTCCCTCCCCTGATGCCTGAACCGGCGCCTGTCTTGATTGACGCGGTGCGCATCACCCGGTTTGATGCGCCGCAATAAGATTCACCTGATACAGATTCCCCGGCGCCATTAGGTCTATTTAAGAAGCCTCCGGCTAATGCCACTTTACCTCCTGACGAAGCCTAGTGAGGTGAAACGCGCGTCGAGGTTGCGGCAAGGTGACCAGTTCCACGGTGTGTTGCGCTATTCCACTATATGGGTGAGCATCAAACTTTTTGTTATTGGTCATTGATGATGGCATAGTTTAGAAATTTGGCATTTATCTTATAGTTCCTTTACTTCATGTGCCTTCAGTGTTTGATGCTCTTTTCCGGAGACATACATGTGCAGTTATGACCACCGAGTATGTAGTGTCACCAATGAGGGTGATGAGACAATGCTCTATGTGGCAATGCACATGTGATGTCTCTGGACTAAGGGGTTTGGAGATATGTGATACCACACATGTCTATTAGCTATGCTCCATGCCTATAGTGGAGCTTGATAGTAGGATCTATCACCACACAGTTATGCCTGTATTTTATATGCAGGCCCTTGATTATTGGGGGGTAATGTAGGTGTTGTGTGGGTCAGTATTTATACTGTTTTTGATAGTATAGTGCACACTCTGTGGGCTGGTACCTTGGGCTCAATATCCTGGTGGGGTGTTCTTTGCCCCGTTCGGCTATCCCCAGTGTGATTGTCTATAATTGTATAATGTCTTATGGAGTTAACAATAAACTTTATTGGTTTTTATTAATTAGTGTTGGGGCATTTATTTCCCATCAAGTGTATGGTGGGTGAATTGGGAGGTTATATATCTATGTTTTATGCCCGTTAATAATTAGATGAGGCTTGTTGGTTTTGCAATAAAGATGTTTGTTATGAACAATATCAATAATAAATAATACTAACATACAGTAGTGTCCAATAATGAGAGGTATCTCATCTATGCTTGTTGTAACTGAAGTGTATACAATGGTTTTGAAACATAGAGGTCCCTGGAGATCAATGAAGGGAGAAATTCCTATATTGTTCCCATGGTTTCCATATCTTGGAAAACCTCTGGCATGTCCCCATCTCCCAGGCAGCAATTTGTTCCATGCGATAGATGTCGCATTTCTGGATCCAACAGGTGATCAATGACGGGTTTGTGTTTTTCCAGTATGTAGCTATTAAAATCCTAGCAGATACCATTAGAATTGTTTTAAGGCTCTTAATATGTGTTGTACCTACCCTGTGGCTCATTAAAGGGGTATTCTCATCTTAGACAATGGGGGCATATCGCTAGGATATGCCCCCATTGTCTTATAGGTGCAGGTCCCACCGCTGGGACCCGCACCTATATCCAGAACGGAGCGGGGAGCGTTGCGCCTGGAGGACCCCAGGTTTCCGGGGGTCCGGCCACCACCAGGCGCAGCTCCCCGCGCCGCTCATAGAAATGAATGGGAGCTGGGCCGTGCATGCGCGGTGCGCTCCCATTCATTTCTATGGAGCCGACGGAAGTAGCCGAGCCAGCGCTTGGCTATTTTCGGCGGCCCCATAGAAATGAATGGAGGGCGGCTGCGCATGCGCAGTGCGCCCTCATTCAGTTCGGGGGCTCCATTCTGGAAATAGGTGCGGGTCCCAGCAGTGGGACCCGCACCTATAAGACAATGGGGGCATATCCTAGCGATATGCCCCCATTGTCTAAAATGAGAATAACCCTTTAAGTTCAAAAGACACAGTTGAGAGTGTGGAACATGTAGTCCACATATCCCTGAGATTGTGTTACATCTCCTTTCAAAAGTCATTTTATGGAAGGGCATTCCCACCAGATGTGTATGAATGTTCCTAGTGAAGATTTACATCTCCAGCAAGGGGATCAGAGGACGGGAAAAGAATCTGTAGTCTCTGAGGAGTATAATACTATCTGGTCATAACTTTATAAAAGTTCTCCTGTAGCCTTACACAGTTAGAGATTGCTGGGGTAGATCCAAGCAGGCCATTTCTTTCTTCTTCTGCGAATGTAGTACAGAGATCAGTTTCCCAATTTTTGAGAAAGGCCAGGGTTTTAGGTCTAAGGCTGTATACTAAACCCGCCTATATAGTAGACTAGCAGAAGGACCTGGCTTCGCCCAGGTGTATTTCATGCATTTCATTTAATGTTTGTGTGTGTCGTTAAAATATATCTACAGTGACCTCCACAGCCCCCCACCCCTTAACACTGAACCACCTACAGTGCCCCAACCCCTAAACTTTGACCTTCACAGCAGCCTGCCTCTTTAACAGTGAGTTCCATAGCACCTCATCCCCTTGACAGTGACCTCCACAGGGGCCTGCCCCTTTAACACTGACCATAGGTACAGTCCCCTTAACTGACCTCCACCATTCCTGGCCCCCTTGACAGAGACCTCAACAGCGACTGCCTCTTTAAAAGTGACCTCACAGTACCCCGCTCCCTTAACAGTGACCTCACAGTACTCCACTGCCTTAACAGTGACCTCACAGTACTCCGCTGCCCCTTTAATAGTGGCCTCACAGTCCCCTCCTCCCTTAACAGTGACCTCCACAATGTCTGCCCCTCTAACAGTAACTTCCACAGCAGTCTACCCCCTTAACAGTAACATCCACAGCATCCTCCCGTTTAACTGTGACCTCCACAGCAGCCTGCCCCTAGGGTGGCCAGAAGTTCAGTTTTAGGCCGGACAGTCCGGCTTTCAGACTCCCTATTCTCCATCTGGCTCAGGGCCTGGATGGACACAGGGATGTCCTTTTAAACAGCTCACTCTCAGACAGCAGAACTGTGCTGTCTGAGCATAAGCTGCAGGAAGAGTCACCCTCCCACCCCTGCAGCTTTTTCAGTCCCTGTTGGCTGCGGAGTGGGAAGGGGCATGGCCTAACTGGGTCCGTGCGTGATTTAGCTGGACCTGGGGGCATGGTTTTTAAGTCCTTCTTTTGAGGGTGGCCTGAACTGCAGGCCAATTCCATGTTAATTTATGAGGAAACACAGTGGGTAGCAGTGGAAGAAAACATTTTTTATTACTACTGAACGGTAAATATGTGAAATTTACATAATATTAGGTAATGATTGATGATGAATTCATTTAAAACATAAGTTATATTTATAGTAACCGGAATACCCCTTTAACAATGTCATCCACAGCACCCTGCCCCTTTAAAGCTAACCTACAGCAGTGAAGAAAAATGGCTGGGTTGTTATGGAAACCTGGTGTGAAACTGTGTGTGTGGAGAGTAAGGGCCTGCAAGCTTCTATTGGCTGATAAGGGTCATGTAACCAGGTTTCTATTGGCTAATGCATTTTTTTGGGAATATCTCTGGAACTGTACATCCTAGAGACATGAGACCCGGTCTAAAAACTCCCTGGACAACTGATGTACCTGTGTGCCAAATTTCGTAATTGTAAATTCGACAGTGTGGATTCCTTTAGCGGACATACATACACACATACATACACTCAGCTTTATATAGTAGATATCTTTTTCCAAGGTTCTCTATGGATGAGAGCAAATTTTTCAAAAGTAGTTTGTGTGTGTGTTTTGGGGGGGGGGGGGGTCAGTAATATCAATCTTCTTAGCATAGTGTAAGATATGCAGTAATTGTAGAGTAGTGAGGGGCTTCAGTTGTGGATGTGATTCCCAACTATCAAGAAGAGATTTAAAAGATCTGCCAAGGGCAATGTAATAGATTTACATGTTTCGGTAAGTGACATTTGAAACAATGAGGAGGAATCCCAGAGAACATCCTGTATTCTCACTAGTGGAGATAGAAGGTTGGACAGTAATATGGATCTCAGATGAGTATGCCATATCTTCAAGGTATTTTTGGTGGGGGTTGGACATGTCCTTAAAGGCATGGTGCTCCCCCAGCCCAGGAAACAGCAAGGAGCACAGTGGTACATTCACCATTGATGCCTCTGCTTGAATGTCCTATCTGTTTCTCTGCCATCTCAGCCATTCTAAACACCTCTGGCCCTGGATGGATCTATAGTACAGCAAGAAATCTAGCAGACCTACCCCGCCCTGTTTGCTTGTTTGTAATAGAAGAGAGTGAGGTAATCTTGGCTTGGATCTCTTTCACAAATATCTGGAAATAATTCTACGTAATTGGACAAAGAAACAAACAGGAATAGATATTGGGAGGGTCTGTAAATAGTTGCATAGTTACATAGTTGTTTAGGTTGGAAAAAGACACAAGTCCAACCTGTAATCCTGCTATATCCATTCCTGGATGGACATTGATCTTCCTTTTAAAAAGGGGTTGGGCTAAGGTAAATGATGAGTAGAACAAGATTTCTATACATTGTCATAAGCCTCTATTGTATGTTGAATTAAAAAGGCATCTAAACCCTTTTTGAAGCCATCTACTGTATTTGCTGTGACCAGTTCCTGCGGCAGGCTATTCCAGAGATTCACAGACCTTACTGTAAAGAATGCTTGTCGCCTCTTATGACTGAATCTTTTTTTCTCTAGTCGTAGGGAGTGGCCTCTTGTTTTTTGAGGGGGTTTAACACAGAATAGCTTCCCCTGATATTTTTTGTATGGTCCGTTCATATATTTGTACAGGTTAATCATGTCCCCCCTTAGACGTCTTTTTTCAAGGCTAAATAAGTTCAGTTCATTTAAAGGGAACCTGTCATCTCTGAAACACCCCCTGAACTAGAGTAAGCGTTGTATAGTGTAAGTGATGCTGAATCCGAATATGTAAGTTTTATCTTCATACTCACTTCCATTCTGATGTTATGTTCCCACAAACCAGCAGTAAAATGCACTCACTGGACTCCAGCGCTCACTCACATAATGGAGAAGACTCAAAGAAGAGTCCACTGAGTGCATTTTACTGCTGGTTTGTGGGAGCACAGCGTCGGAATGGAAGTGAGTATGAAGATAAAACTTACATATTCGGATTCAGCATCACTTACACTATACAACACTTACTCTAGTTCAGGGGGTGTTTCGGTGATGACAGGTTCCCTTTAATCTTTGCTCATAACTAATATCTTCCAGGCCCTTTATCAGTTTAGTGGACCCCTCTGTACCTTTTCTAACTCCCGAGCATCCTTTTTATGGACTGGCGCCCAGAACTGAACTGCGTATTCAAGTTGAGGCCGCACCAACGCTTTCTATAGTGGCAATATTACATCCCTGTCTCGCGAGTCCATACCTTTTTTAATACAAGACAGAATTCTGTTGGCCTTAGAGGCAGCTGACTGGCACTGCATGCTGTTATTTAGCCTATGATCTATTAATACATAGACATATGCTGCATGCAGATTATTCGACCCCAAGTGCATAACTTTACATTTATCTATATTGAACCTCATTTGCCAAGTGGAGGCCCAAACAGTAAGTTTGTCCAAGTCAGCTTGTAACTTATTAACATCTTCCATAGACTGGACTGTATTACAAAGTTTGGTGTCATCTGCAAAAATAGAAACAGCACTATTAATCCCATCCTCTATGTCATTAATGAATAAGTTAAATAATAGCGGACCCAGCACTGAACCTTGGGGAACACCACTTATAATCGGGGACCATTCAGAGTAGGAATCATTGACCACAACTCTTTGGATACGATCATGAAGCCAGTTTTCAATCCAATTACAAATTATATTTTCTAAACCAATAGACCTCAATTTACCCATTAGTCGTCCATGAGGGACAGTATCAAACACCTTTGCAAAGTCCAAAAACACAATGTCGACAGCCTTTCCACTGTCAAGCTTCTACTCACCTCCTCATAAAAACAAATCAGGTTAGTTTGACAGCTTCTGTTCTTAGTAAAACCATGTTGGCTATCACTTATTATATTATTGACAGTTACGTAATCCTTAATGTAGTCCCGTAGAAGTCCCTCAAATATTTTTCCCACTATGGATGTTAAGCTTACTGGTCTATAATTTCCTGGTGAAGACCTATCACCCTTTTTGAAAATGGGCACCACATTCGCCTTGCGCCAGTCTCTTGGTACAATGCCTGTCATTAACCCTTTCAGTACCGAGCCACTTTTCACCTTAAATCCCAGGCGAATTTTTGCAAATCTGACATGTGTCACTTTATGTGGTAATAACTTTGGAACGCTTTTACTTATCCAGGCCATTCTAAGATTGTTTTCTCGTCACATATTGTGCTTCACAACAGTAGTAAATTTGTGGCAAAATATTTCATTTTTATTTTTAAAAAAATACAAAATTTTGCAAAAATTTGGAAACATTTGCAAATTTCCAAATTTCAATTTCTCTACTTTCAAAATACATAGTAATACCTCCAAAAATAGTTATTATTTTACATTCCCCATATGTATACGTTATGTTGGCATCATTTTATACATGTAATTTTACTTTTTTTGGATGTGAGAAACCTTAGAAGTTTAGAAGCCATTTTTCAAATTTTCATCAAAATTTCCAAAACCACTTTTTTAGCACCAATTCAGTTATAAAGTGATTTTGGGAGGCTTACCTAATGGAAAACACTAATAAATGACCCCATTTTAGAAACTACACCCCTCAAATTATAAAAAACTGATGTTACAAACTTTATTAACCCTTGAGGTGTTCCACAAGAATTAAAGGAAAATTAAATTTTTTGGTACATTATTCACGTTAATAATTTTTTTCTTGCAACACAGCAAGGAGTAACAGCAAATTAAACTTCAATATACATTACTCTGATTCTGCAGTTTGCAGAAATACCCCATATGTGGTGGTAAACGTCTCTATGGGTCTGTGGCAGTGGTCAGAAGGAAAGGAGTGCCATATGGATTTTGGAGGCAGATTTTGCTAGAATGGTTTTTAGGCACCATTTTGTAATTGAGAGACCCTGACTAACCCCTACAGTGGAAACCCTCAAAAAGTGACCCCATTTTGGAAACACCCTTTAAAGAATATATTAAGGGGGTTACTGGCCACTGTGACCCCCTTTTACGTAATTTGGAAACACTTGGCTGTGAAAATGAAAAGTTTCATTTCTTCCAATAAAATGTTGCTTTAGCCCCAAATTTTTCATTTTTACAAGGGGTAACAGGAGAAAAGCACCCCATAATTTGTTACCCATTTTCTCCTGAATACGGCAACACTCCATGTGTGGTGGTAAACTGCTGTGGGGATACATGGCAGGACTCAGAACAGAAGGAGAGCCATATGGATTTTGCAGCACAGATTTTGATGGATTGGTTTGCGGGAGCCATTGATTTTTATTTTTTTGAGTTATTGTCTTATGTGGGGGCTCATTTTTTGCGGGATGAGGTGAAGTTTTCATTGGTACTATTTTGGGGTAGATAAGACTTTTTGATCGCCTGCTATTAGACTTTTTGTGTGTCAAGGTGAAAAAAAATAGCTGTTTTGACATAATTTTTTTAAATTCTTTTTTTTTACAGCATACACCCGAAGGGGCAAATCATGTGATATTTTTATAGAGCAGGTTGTTACGGACGCGGTGATACCCAATATGTCTAACATTTTTATTTTTATTAAGTTTTACACATTAGATACATTTTTGAACAGAATAAAATCTTTCTTTGTGTTTTTTTAGTTTTTGGGCGATTGTCTCAGGTAGGGTCTCATTTTTTATTTTTTGCGGGACGAGATGACGGTTTGATTGGTACCATTTTGGGATTAATATGTCTTTTTGATCGCTTAGTATTACACTTTTTGTGAGGCAAGGTGATCAGAAAATGGCTTTTTTTGCATTGTTTTTTATTTTTATTTTTACGGCGTTTACCTAGCGCGGTGGGTCATGTGATATTTTTATAGAGCCGGTCGATATGGACGCGACGTTACCTAATATGCCTGCTTTTCTTTTTTTCCCTATTTTTTACAATTTTTTTTTACTTTATTTTGGGAAAACAACGCTTTTTTTTTACTTGAAACTTTTCTTTTTTTTGTTAAACTTTATTTTTTTAACTTCTTTTTTTACTTTATTTTTTTGTCCCAGTCTGGGACTTCAACTTTTGGGGGTCTGATCCCCTGCACAATGCATTACAATACTTCTGTATTGTAAAGCATTGGCTGCAAGTGTATTACACAGTGTAATACACTTACAGCTTCTTGCCTGTGAGATCTAGGGGGCTGGATCTCACAGGCTTCCGTAGAAGGCAGCCCGATGCCATCGGGATGCTTTCCCTGCCATAGGGTCCCCGTCACAGCAGCGAGGGGACCCGATGGGCTCTCGCTCCCAGCGCCTACATCGCACATGCGAGTGCGAGGGTTAATGCACCGGCATCGGTGTTTTCACCAATGCTGGTGCATACAGCAGGGGTCCGGCTATCGGCCACTGCCGGACCCCTGCAGCTGATCGGGCGAGCGCAGCTCCTGCGCCCGCCCGATCAAAGCGCCGTACATGTACGGCGCTGGGACTTGTGTCCCGGCTTCCAGCGCTGTACATGTACGGCGCTGGGAGTCTAAGGGTTAAAGAATCTGTAAATATTATGAACAGAGGCAAAGCAATAACTGAACTGAGCTTGTTTAGAACTCTAGGGTGTAATCCATCTGGACCTGGGGCCTTGTTCACCTTTAATATTTTTAGCATATTAAGGACCATATCTACAGTCAGCCAGGTAAGTATGTTATTTGAGGTATTTCCACCAGTGGTACCACCCTCATGAGATGTCCTGTCTTCTTTTGTATATACAGAGCTAAAAAAACCCATTTAGGAGCTCTGCCTTCTCTCGATCCGCAGTGACCAACACCCCGTTACCATAATTTAGGGATCCTACATGTTCTGACCTTGGTTTTTGTGCATTTATATATTTGAAGAATGTTTTGGGTTTGTTCTTACTTCCTTTGGCCACCTGTATTTCATTGTGTATTTTTGATGATTTTATTACCCCCTTACATACTTTATTTAGTTCTTTATACTTTTTGAAGGCTATAGCTGTCCCCTCCGATTTGTATTTCTTAAAGGCCCTCTTTTTGTCATTTATTGCACTTTTTAAACTCTTAAAAAATATTATATTTTCACATGATCTGCTGCCCTCTGGTTTTTATGTGTGTTTGTCAGATGTTTTTATCACATACAGAAATATAATTTCAATCATATTATGAGTAACAAAAGCTTATATTGACAGTTAGAATGAGTTAATGCAGCAAGTCAATATTTGCAGTGTTGACCCTTCTTCTTCAGGACCTCTGCAATTCTCCCTGGCATGCTCTCAATCAACTTCTGGACCAAATCCTGACTGATAGCAGTCCATTCTTGCACAATCAATGCTTGCATTTTGTCAGAATTTGTAGGATTTTGTTTGTCCACCCGTCTCTTGATGATTGACCACAAGTTTTCAATGGGATTAAGATCTGGGGAGTTTCCAGGCCATGGACCCAAAATCTCTATGTTTTGTTCCCTGAGCCATTTAGTTATCACCTTTGCTTTATGGCAAGGTGCCCATCATGCTGGAAAAGGCATTGTTGATCGCCAAACTGCTCTTGGACGGTTTGGGAGAAGTTTGCTCTCGGAGGACATTCTGGTACCATTCTTTATTCATGGCTGTGTTTTTAGGCAAGACTGTGAGAGAGCCGATTCCCTTGGCTGAGAAGCAACCCCACACATGAATGGTTTCAGGATGCTTTACAGTTGGCATGAGACAAGACTGGTGGTAGCGCTCACCTCGTCTTCTCCGAATAAGTTTTCCAGATGTCCCAAACAATCGGAAAGGGGATTCATCAGAGAAAATGACTTTACCCCAGTCCTCAGCAGTCCACTCCTGTACTTTTGCAGAATATCAGTCTGTCCCTGATGTTTTTCTGGAGAGAAGTGGCTTCTTTGCTGCCCTCCTTGAGACCAGGCCTTGCACCAAGAGTCTCCGCCTCACAGTGCATGCAGATGCCCTCACACCTGCCTGCTGCCATTCCTGAGCAAGCTCTGCACTGCTGGTAGCCCGATCCCACAGCTGAAACACTTTTAAGAGACGGTCTTGGCGCTTGCTGGTCTTTCTTGGGCGCCCTGGAGCCTTTTTGGCAACAATGGAACCTCTCTCCTTGAAGTTCTTGATGATGCGATAGATTGTTGACTGAGGTGCAATTTTTCTAGCTGCGATACTCTTCCCTGTTAGGCCATTTTTGTGCAGTGCAATGATGACTGCACGTGTTTCTTTAGAGATAACCATGGTTAACAGAAGAGAAACAATGATGCCAAGCACCAGCCTCCTTTTAAAGTGTCCAGTCGTGTCATTCTTACTTAATCCTGACAGATTGATCTCCAGCC
>ONZH01019706.1:0-53032 GCA_900303285.1 Rhinella marina | reverse complement strand
TCCTCCTCCTCCCCAAGTCCTCCTCTTCAGCCCATACACGCTCAAGAGTTAAGAAGGACTGAGCACTGGTACCCTCTTCTGTCTCGCCAACATCTCCTCCTCTTCCTCCTCATCCTCACCCCCCCTCCTCCGTTACGCGCTGAGAACAGACCAGAGGGTGCACTGGCTATCAAGCGACGTATCGTCCTCCACCGTCTCTTGTGACAAGCGCAAAGCATCCGACTTCATGCTGAGCAGTGAGTTTTCAACAGGCCAAAGCAGCGGGATGGTGAGGCTGATAATGGCGGCATCGCCGCTGACCATCTGTGTTGACTCCTCAAAGTTGGTCAACACCTGGCAGATATCAGACATTACACGTCCACTCCTCATTGTAGACTTGAGAATCTGACTGACCTGACTACCAGTTCTGGTGGAAGTTGACATCTGGCAGTCTACAATCGCTCTGCCGCTGCTGGTTAAACTCTGGATAACATGTTAATGTCGAATTCCATCTCTGGGCACGTCGCACAACAGTCGGTGAGCGGGCAGTTGTAGGCGGTGCTGCGCTGCCCTGAGAGTGGCAGCATCTGTGGTCGACTTGCGGGAAATGCGCACAGATGCGGTGCACCTTGGTGAGCAAATCAGACAGATTGGGGTATGTCTGAGGAACCGCTGAACTATGAGATTGAACACGTGGGCAAGGCATGGCACATGTGTCAGTCTGCTGAGTTGCAGAGCCGCCACCAGTTACGCCCGTTGTCACACACAACCATGCCTGGCTTGAGGTTAAGCGGTACCAGCCACAGATCGGTCTGCGCCGTGATGCCCTATAACAGCTCTTGGGCGGTGTGCCTTTTGTCACCTAAGCTCAGCAGTTTGAGCACCGCCTGCTGGCGCTTACCCACGGCACTGCTGCTGCGCCTAGAGCTACCGACTGAGGGCGCCGTGCCCATGGATGGTAATTCGGAGGAGGAGGTGGAGGAGGAGGAGGGGTAAGAGGAGGAGACATAGTACGTCTTAGAGACCGTGACTGAGGTAGGCCCCGCATTTCTCGGTGTGGGCAGTACATGAGCGGCCCCAGGGTCAGACTCGATCCCAGCCCCCACCAACTTAACCCAATGTGCCATCAGTGATATATAGTGTCCCTGCCCGGCAGCACTTGTCAACGTGTCTGTGGTTAGGTGGACCTTCTCAGAAACAGCGTTGGTCAGGGCACTTATGATGTTCTGTGACACGTGCTGGTGTAGGGATGGGACGGCACATCGGGAAAAATAGTGGCGGCTGGGGACCGAATACCGAGGGGCAGCCACCGCCATGAGGTTGCGAAAGGCCTCGGTCTCTACCAGCCTATAGGGCAGCATCTCCAGGCTCAGCAATTTGGAGATGTGGACGTTGAGGGCTTGGGCATGTGGGTGGAACTGTATTTCATCGTGCGCTCCAGCGTCTGATGGCAGGGACACATTGGTGGATGCTGTGGAGGATCGTGTAGGCGAAGGTGTGGTTTTCCGGTGGGAGGCGCTCGTGCCGGGGTCCTGGGCAGGGGGTTGACTAACAGAGGCAGCGAGTGACACAGGGGAAGGAGCAGTGGTGGGACCCGCAGGAGGTGAACGGCCTTGGTTCCATTGAGTGGAGTGTTTAGCACTTATATGCCTGCGCATGCTGGTGGTGGTTAGGCTAGTAGTGGTGGCACCCCTGCTGATCCTGGTGTGGCACAGGTTGTACACCACAGTCCGTCGGTCATCTTCAATTTCTTTAAAGAACCTCCAGACTTGCGAACATTTAGGCCTCGCCACGGGAGCTTCACTACGTGAAACAGTTGCTGCTGATGCACCAGCTCTGGCCCTGCTTCTCCCTCTGGCCACACCACTGCCTCTTCCAACCTGTTCTGGTGCAGCACTCGCCTCCGCCTCAGAAGCACTGTCTTCACTCGGCTTTTCAATCCAGCTTGGGTCAGTCACCTCGTCATCCTCCGATTCCTCAGTCTGCTCCCCCCTCGGACTTCCTGACCTCACAACAACTTCACCACTGTCTGACAACCGTGTCTTCTCTTCGTCCGACACCTCTTTACACACTTCTTCCACTAAGTCAACAATGTCATCACCCACAGACTGCGACAGTTGGAAAACTTGGGCATCGGGAAAGAGGTCAGCAGCAACCTGAGAAGTGGTTTGTGACTCTGGGAAGGGTCCAGAAAATAGTTCCTCAGAGTATGCTGGATCGCATTACAAATTTTCCTGGGAGGGGGCAGACTGGGGGGAAGGAGGTTGAGGTGGAAGAGCCAGAGGAGTGCTCCCTTGGGTAACGTGGGTGGACTACGTGGAAGACTGACTGGTGGACAAATTACTTGAAACATTTTCCGCAATCCACGACATCATCTGTTCGCACTGTTGTGGTTTCAACAGTCCTCTACCACGTGTCCCTGTAAGTTGAGACATGAAGCTAGGGAGTGTAGCTCTGCGGCGTTCCCCTTCTCCCTCATCAGCAGGTACTGTCTCACCCTGCCCAGGACCACGGCCTCTGCCCCCTGCAGTAATTGAATGCCCACACCCACGCCCACGCCCTCGACCCTTAGCCCTGGGGTTCAACATTTTCTGTATATAAGTGTATTATATATACCAAAAAAAAAAAATGGGCCTGCTGTACTGAAACCCACAAACTTGTTCAATCTGAACAAGTTAATATATAGGTGGATAAGTTAGAGCAAAATTACGTATGTTATTACGTACCGTGCAGTATGGAGCAATTACACTGAAACTATTAGATTAGGCAGACTTGGTCTGCTTAAGTGCAACCCAGAAAAATGTCGCACTCAGATTTTTCTAATGTAGCTGTATCAGTGAGAGCAAAAGATCTTTTTTAATTACGTGACATACAGTATGGGTCACCTGGACAGAAAATACGGATTGTGGTTTGTGGTGAATGGACAGCTGAACTGTGACACACAGAATGGTTCCACACAGCTGTATGATATGGATTTGTATCACTGAGATAAAACAATAATAAAAAAAAAATTGTTATATATGGCGATAGCTGCACTGCTAGTGCCAGCCAGCCCAGCCGGGAGACAAAAAAGTGTCTTGTAGCCCTTAGAAGGGCTGTTGGGTTCTTTTGAGATCACTCCTGCCTAACAGAACTAAATCCAGGCCCTAACACTCTCCCTGAAACGCAGCAGATCTGTCCCTAACGACATCCAGATCAAAAGAAAACCACGGAGACACCATCACGTGTCTCAACGACGGTCAAAGTAGCCAGGCCTTTCACCGGGAAGGAACAACCAAGGGAAGAGCAGTCTCCAAAAGGAAACCACCTATGCCAAAGCATGGTATCCATCCACAGACAGCTATTTCAGGGTATTTGCCCCTCATCAGTGTGGAGTAGGAATCTAGCTAGTGGGAGCAATGTCTAGTAAAAGATTATTTAAGAAAAGATGATTGACCTCAGGGAGATCAACCATCATCACCACAGAGACACCATCACGAGTCTCAACGTTGGTGAATCTAAAACAAGGCTCCCTGGGAAAGCAATATGCAAATCAAAAGAAAACCACGGAGACACCATCACATGTCTCAACGACGGTCAAACTAGCCAGGCCTTTCACCGGGAAGGAACAACCAAGGGAAGGGCAGTCTCCAAAAGGAAACCACCTATGCCAAAGCATGGTATCCATCCACAGACAGCTGTTTCGGGGTATTTGCCCCTCATCAGTGTGGAGTAGGAACGACATCCAGGCAGCGACTGAGCCGAGCACCGCGGCCAGTCACTAGTATATTCCAGGGTCACCTGATCTAGCCAGCCAACCCCTGCTATCGACATGTAAGGGCCCCACGTGATGCTGGGTGTACTGCAGAGTCTCCTGGCTTGTGATTGGCTGAGTTTATAGGTGCAAAAAATTCAAAATGTGGGAGATGCCATTTCCTCGAGCGTGGCGAGATACTCGTCTGAGCAGCGAGCACTTACGAGTACCCTAATACTCCAACGAGCACCAAGCTCGGACGAGCATGCTCGCTCATCTCTATTTGAAACGCTTTTACTTATCCAAGCGATTCTGAGATTGTTTTCTCGTGACACATTGTTCTTCAAGTTAATGGTAAATTTGAGTCGATAAGTTTTAATTTTATTTATAAAAAAAATCCAAAATTTAACGAAAATTTTTAAAAATTCACTGTTTTCTAAATTTGAATCTCTCTGCTTTTAAGACAGATAGTGATGCCCCATAAAATCCTTTTTAATTTACATTCCCCATATGTCTACTTTATGTTGGCATCATTTTGGTAGTGTCTTTTTATTTTTTTAGGACAGTAGAAGGTTTAGAATTTTAGACGCAATTTTTGCAAATTTGCAAAAATAACTTTTTTAAGGACCAGTTCAGTTCTGAAGTTAGTTTGTGGGCTTACATAATAGAAACCACCCCATTTTAAAAAGCTACACCCCTCAAACTATTCAAAACTGGTTTTAGAAATGCTGTTAACCCTTTAAGTATTCCACAGGAATCTAAGCAAAATAGATGTGAAATTTCAAAATTTCACTTTTTTGCAGATTTTCCATTTTAATCATTTTTTCCTGTAACACATCAAGGGTTAACAACAAAACAAAACTCAATATTTATTACCCCGATTCTGCAGTTTGCAGAAACACCCCACATGTGGTCGTAAACTGTTATTTGGGGATACGGCAGGGCTCAGAAAGGGAGGAGCAGCATCTGCATTTTCTAACATGGAATTTGTTGTCATGGTTTGTAAGAGTGATAACTTTTTAATTTTTTTGTGGACTGAGCTGCGTGAGGTCTTATTTTTTGCGGGACAAGCTGTGCTTTTTATTGGCACCATTTTGGGGTACATCCGGCTTTCTGATCACTTTTTAATCTAATTTTTGGGAGGTTAACAAAAAAAAAAGCAGTTTAGGGGCATTTTTCTATTTTTTTTTACGCCGTTCACTTGGGGGTAGATCATGTGATTTTTTTTGTAGAGCCAGTTGTCATGGACGCAACAATACCAAATATGTCAATTTTTTTTTTTAACGTTTTACACAATAAGAGCATTTTTAGAAAAAAAATCATGTTTTTGTGTTGCAACTTTTTTAAGAGCCTTTTTTTTTTCATTTTTCGGTCTATGATCTTGTGTGGGGGCTCATTTTTTGCGTGATGAGGTGACGTTTTTATTGCTATCATTTTGGGATGCATATGACTTTTTGATTGTTTGATATTATGTTTTTTGGTAGGTGATGAGACAAAAAAAGCTGTTTTGGCATAATTTTTATTAGAATTTTTTTTACGCAGTTCACTTGATGGGGTAGATCATGTGATATTTTTATAGAGCCAGTCGTTTTGGACGCGGTGATACCAAATATGTCTATCTTATTTATTTATTTTTATTTGTAACTTTTTTAAATGAAATATTTGGGGGGAAATTATTTTTTTTATATACAGTACAGACCAAAAGTTTAGACACACCTTCTCATTCAAAGAGTTTTCTGTATTTTCATGACTATGAAAATTGTAGATTCACACTGAAGGCATCAAAGCTATGAATTAATACATGTGGAATTATATACTTAACAAAAAAGTGTGAAACAACTGAAAATACGTCTTATATTCTAGGTTCTTCAAAGTAGCCACCTTTTGCTTTGATTACTGCTTTGCACACTCTTGGCATTCTCTTAATGAGCTTCAAGAGGTAGTCACCTGAAATGGTATTCCAACAGTTTTGAAGAAGTTCCCAGAGATGCTTAGCACTTGTTGGCCCTTTTGCTAATTGGGTTCAGGTCTGGTGACTGTGGAGGCCAGGTCATCTGGCGTAGCACCCCATCACTCTCCTTCTTGGTCAAATAGCCCTTACACAGCCTGGAGGTGTGTTTGGGGTCATTGTCCTGTTGATAAATAAATGATGGTCCAACTAAATGCAAACCTGATGGAATAGCATGCTGCTGCAAGATGCTGTGGTAGCCATGCTGGTTCAGCATGCCTTCAATTTTGAATAAATCCCCAACAGTGTCACCAGCAAAGCACCCCCACACCATCACACCTCCTCCTCCATGCTTCACGGTGGGAACCAGGCATGTAGAGTCCATCCGTTCACCTTTTCTGCGTCGGACAAAGACACGGTGGTTGGAACCAAAGATCTCAAATTTGGGCTCATCAGACCGAAGCACAGATTTCCACTGGTCTAATGTCCATTCCTTGTGTTCTTTAGCCCAAACAAGTCTCATCTACTTGTTGCCTGTCCTTAGCAGTGGTTGCCTAGCAGCTATTTTACCATGAAGGCCTGCTGCACACAGTCTCCTCTTAACAGTTGTTGTAGAGATGTGTCTGCTGCTAGAACTCTGTGTGGCAGTGACCTGGTCTCTAATCTGAGCTGCTGTTAACCTGCGAATTCTGAGGCTGGTGACTCGGATGAACTTATCCTCCGCAGCAGAGGTGACTCTTGGTCTTCCTTTCCTGGGGTGGTCCTCATGTGAGCCAGTTGCTTTGTAGCGCTTGATGGTTTTTGCGACTGCACTTGGGGACACTTTCAAAGTTTTCCCAATTTTTCGGACTGACTGACCTTCATTTCTTAAAGTAATGATGGCCACTCGTTTTTCTTTACTTAGCTGCTTTTTTCTTGCCATAATACAAATTCTAACAGTCTATTCAGTAGGACTATCAGCTGTGTATCCACATGACTTCTGCCCAACACAACTCATGGTCCCAACCCCATTTATAAGGCAAGAAATCCCACTTATTAAACCTGAGAGGGCACACCTGTGAAGTGAAAACCATTTCAGGTGACTACCTCTTGAAGCTCATCAAGAGAATGCCAAGAGTGTGCAAAGCAGTAATCAAAGCAAAAGGTGGCTACTTTGAAGAACCTAGAATATAAGACATATTTTCAGTTGTTTCACACTTTTTTGTTAAGAATATAATTCCACATGTGTTAATTCATAGTTTTGATGCCTTCAGTGTGAATCTACAATTTTCATAGTCATGAAAATACAGAAAACTCTTTGAATGAGAAGGTGTGTCCAAACTTTTGGTCTGTACTGTATATCTGATTTTTTTTTTTTATAATACTCTATTTTTTTTTTTATTTCTTTTTTTACACTTTGTGTCCCCAATAAGGTCATACAAGACCTCAGGGGGACGTTTACCTTCACTTATTTATTTATTTTTTTTACACTTGATTTCTTCTGTAACTGGGGCTGACATAGTAGCCCCAGTTACAGGGGAAATAGATTCCCAGAGAGGCTGTACAGCATAATACTATGCTGTACAGCCTCAGTGCAGGGCTGATCGGGTCTATGAGAGACCCGGCAGCTCCTGCACCCTCCCGGCCCCAGCGATCACATGACCGCCGGACCGGAACAGGAAGCTTGGTGAGCACTGTGTATACAGCGATCTACAAGGCAGGGACCCCTGGGAATGGTCCCTGCCTTGTCTTTGGGGTACCCTGCTGTCACTGACAGCAGGCACCCCACTGTGCAGCTGCACGATTAGTGTGCAGCTGCTATCTCTGAATGGACGTTCAGAAACGTCCATTCAGAGATAGATAACCACTTCCCGGACGTTTATAGTCAACGGGCAGAGGGGAAGTGGTTTAGGGCTAGTCTGTTCAGGAAACTGACACAAAAAGGATTTAAGCTGAGTGTACATAAGCCAAGTAGGTTGAGAGGACCTGTTCTCCTGAGTAAAAGAGTCAAGGCTCCTGACCTTCACATTTAACAGGCTATGGCATATTCTAGGACATAAGGCCTTATCCCAGATCAGAAATCTGGTTGTTCCCAAGCCGGGGGAAAATGCTGTGTTTCCCATCAAGGGGGTCATAGGACCTGGTCTGTTGGATACTTGTGACCTAGCGATCCATTGATCCCAGCACGTTAATACGTGTCTAACTCGATATGGCCAATCTCCTGGCGGAGGTCTGGTGTCTGGGGATATCCAAGGGGAAAGTTTTAAGTCCATTGGGGAGGTGTCGAGTTCCATCTGAGCCCACAATTTTGAAGGAGGCCTATGAGACCAATTGAGGATTCTCATGAGAACTGCTGAAGAGTGATACAGTTTGATGTCTGGTAAGCCTATACCTCCCTTGAGTCTAGGTTTCGATAAAGTTTTTATCTTAATTCTGGGTCTACTTGTTCCCCATATGAACTGTGTGATAGCTTTCTGGACAGTAAGAAAGTAGGTATTAGGTATACAGATGGGAACAGTCTGAAACATGTATAAAAACCTTGGGAGTATATCCATTTTGACCATACCCATCCGTCCGAACCAAGAAAGGGGTTTGCGCGGGTAACTCTCCATCTCTTTTATTATTTTCTTTTGAAGAGGTAAATAGTTGAGTGGGTATAGCAAGTGTAGATGTGCCGGTAATTGGAGACCAAGGTAAGTTAAGCTCTGAGTCTGCCAGCGAAAAGGGAAATTACCCTTCAGAAGCGATATATCGGACTCTGGGAGGGATATATTTAATATTTCACTTTTAGTAAGGTTGATCTTGAAGTTACTAAGAAGACCGTACCGTTTGAATTCTTGGAGAAAGGATGGGAATTAAATGTGTGGGTTAGATACATAAAGTAAAAGGTCATCAGCATAGAGAGCCAATTTATGCTGGTGTCTACCTATTGTTATGCCTTTGATGTCCTGATTAGAGATGAGCGAGCACTAAAATGCTCGGGTGCTCGTTATCCGAGTCAAATTTTTCCCGATGCTCGGGTGCTCATTTTGAATAACGAACCCCATTGAAGTCAATGGGGGACTCGAGCATTTTTTGCAGGGGATCGGAGCTCTGCATAGGGAAGGTTGCGTGAAAACCTGGAAACCTCAGAAAATGATGGAAACACCACGGAAATGGACAGGAAACAGAAGGGGCAGCATGCATGGATGCCTCTGTGGCTGCCTAATCGTACCATTATGCCAAATTCTGGGCAACAGCCTGGTGGTGACCCTCAAGACAATTGTGATGACCCAGACCAAGATGGGCAAGGCACATGCCCATCACATGTTAGTAAAGCACCCAACTAGGTGCAACGAAGGTCCATCACCGCCTGCGGGTGACACCACTGCCCATGCTGGCACTGCTGTCCTATCCCCCGCCCCATGACGCAGGCATAAGCCTGACACAGCGTGGTGACAGCTTGGTGACCAAGTGAGATTGAGGTAGCAGGTGAACCACCCAAAAATTTACCCTGACACAGCATGGCGGTGAACCCAGAGTGACCAAGTGATTCTGAGGTAGCAGGTGAAGCACTTAAAATTTTACCCTGACACGGAATGGCGGTGAACGTCATACGCCACCTGCATGAGATTAGGGATAGAGCTGCTGTCTGTCAGGGAGAGTGTTAGGGCCTTAATTTAGATGTTGGTTAGGCAGGAATCACCCACAAAGAACCCAACAGCCCTTCTAAGGGCTACAAGCACCTTTTTTTTTTGTCTCCTCCTGGCTGCTGCATGAGATTATGGATAGAGCTGCTGTCTGTCAGGGAGAGTGTTAGGACCTCACTTTAGATGTTGGTTAGGCAGGAATCAACAACAAAGAACCCAACAGCCCTTCTAAGCTGGGCTCAGCTGGGACTTGTAGTGCAGCTACCGCTATCTTGGCTGCACACTGTTAGGGCGTGAAATTAGAATGTGTTTAGGCAGGAATCATGCACAAAGAACCCAACGGTCCTTCTAAGGGCTACAACAACCTTTTTTTTGGCCTCCTCTCAGCTGCTGGCTGGGACTTATAGTGCAGCTACCGCCATCTTGGCTGCACGCTGTGCACAGCGACTGGTGGCAGAAGGAACAGCACGTGGTCCACACAGACCCAAAAGAAATTGCCCAAAGTCCTCTCAGTACTCATTTTTGCTGCTGCTGTACCTTGGCTTGCTGAGATCTGTAGTGCAGTCTAGGGAATACGTTTTTTCTCTCAGTTATATATATTACAGTCCAGTGAACAATTATGTGGTGTGCTGTACAGTAGCGTCAGTCTAGCATATACGTTTTTTCTCTCAGTTATATATCCTACAGTGCAGTACATAATTCTGTCATGTGCTGCACACTAGCCGGAGTCTAGAAAATATACATTTTTTTCTCTCATTCATATATCCTACAGTGCAGTGAAAAATTGCGTGGTGTGCTTTACACTAGCGGCAGTCTAGAGAATACGTTTTTGGCCTCAGATATTAATTCGACAAATTAGTAATTACACAAAATGTTGAACCCAAGGGCTAAGGGTCGAGGACGTGGGCGTCCAAGTGATGTAGGGGGGCAGAGTCCGTGGTCCTGAGCAGGGTGACACAGTACATGTTGATGAGGGAGCAGTGGAACGCCGCAGAGTTTCGCTCCCTAGCTTCATCTCGCAACTTACAAGGTCACGTGGTACACCACTATTGAAACCACAACAGTGCGAACAGGTGATAACGTGGATAGCGGATAATGTGTCCAGTAATTTATCCACCACCCAGTCTTTCACACAGTCCACCCACTTTAGCCAAGGGAGTAGACCTCTGGCTCCTCCAGCTCAACCTCCTTCCCCCCAGCCTGCCCCCACCCCCATGGAAAATATGGATTCAGATCCGGCATACTCACAGGAAGTCTTTTCAGGACCCTACCCAGAGACACAAACCACTGCTCAACAGCAACCTGAGCAGTTGCTCTGTCCCGATGCCCAAAATTTAGAACTTTCACAGTCTGTGGGTGATGAGAGTGTGGACTTAGTGCAATTAGTGTGTCAAGAGGTGTCGGATGATGATGATGATGAGGCACGGCTGTCAGACAGTGTTGTTGTTGTCAGGGCAGTAAGTCCGGGGGGGAGCAGAGTGAGGAGAAAGAGCTGGTGGATGATGAGGTGACTAACCCGAGCTGGCCACCCACATGCACAAGCCCTTAAAGTCCACTTTTTAAACTGCTGAGCCTGGAGATGCTGCGATTTAGACTGGTAGAGACCGATGCTTTCCGCAACCTGATGGCGGTGGCTGTTTCTCGGTACTTGGTCCCCCACTATTTTTCCCGATGTGCCGTCCCAGCCCTACACCAGCACATGTAAGAGAACATCATCCGTGCCCTGACCAACGCGGTTACTGAGAAGGTCCACCTAACCACGGACACGTGGACAAGTGCTGGCGGGCAGGGACACAATATCTCCCTGATGGCACATTGGGTTAACTTGGTGGAGGCTGGGAAAGAGTATGACCCTGGGGCCGCTCATGTACTGTCCACACCGAGGAGAGTCAGCCTATTGATGAAAGGGAATTCTTGCGTGTTGGGACTCTTGTGCACATGGCTGACTTCATGTTAGACTGCCTTTCCCGTGACGCTCGCACTTTTGACAACACTGATTACTGAGTGTTCACCCTCCTGGACCCCCGGTAGAAGCAGAACTTTTCCACTCTCATTCCTGTAGAGGAGAGGAGTATGAGAGTGAATCAATATGAACAGGCCCTGGTGCACAAGCTGAAACTATCCTTCCCATCTGACACCGCTAGCGGCAGAGGACGTAGTTCTGTGGGCAAACTAGCAGGGGAGAGGAGGGGAGCAGGCAGCTTGTCAAGCACTTGCAGGGGAACACTCTCCAAGGCCTTTGTCAGTTTTATGTCACCCCAGCAAGACTATGTCACCCGTCCCCCAGTAGGGGGGAGCTGTTCAGAAAGATGGTGAGGGAGTACCTAGCTGACCATACCAACGTCCTGCGTGATCACTCTGCTCATACAACTACTTTGCAAAGCAAAGCTGGACACGACGACTGGCTCTATACGCCTTGGAGGTGCTGGCCTGCCCTGCCGCTAGCATGTTGTCAGAGCAGGTCTTCAGTGCAGCTGGAGCCATCATCACTAATAAGCGTAAATGCCTGTCAACTGACAGCGCTGACAGGCTGACGATTATTGATATGAATAAAGCCTGGATTTCACCGGAATGCAAATCTCCACCGGGGGAAAGCAGCTCAACATGAAGATTCTTTATGTATCCTCTCCTCTCCTCCTCCTCCTCCTCTTCGCACACAAATGCTGAGCCAACAGGCAATGTTTCTGAGGGCCAACTGGCGCTCTTTACAAACAATGTTTACGTAGAGCCACCTACAGGCCCTCTCTCCAATCATTTTTTTAGGAGGGTCAACTTCAGACATTCCAAAATAAATTTTTGGGAGGCTCCCCTGCAGCCATTTGACTGCAATCTCAGTCTGACCAAGGCATTGGTGTTGTCACCGCCATGCTGTGTCAGTGTAAAATTTTATGTGCTTCACCTGCTACCTGAGTGTAACTTGGTCACTCTGGATTCACCGCCATGCTGTGTAAGGGTAAAATTTTATGTGCTTCACCTGCTACCTGAGTGTAACTTGGTAGCTCTATCCCTAATCTCATGCAGGCGGCGTCTGACGCGAGCAGCGCGGGACCAGATTCTTATATTCCCAGGTCATCTGATCTGGCCAGCCAATCCCTGCTATCGACTTGGTCACTCTGGGTTCACCGCCATGCTGTGTCAGGGTAAAATTTTATGTGCTTCACCTGCTACCTGAGTGTAACTTGGTCACTCTAGGTTCACCGCCATGCTGTGTCAGTGTAAAATTTTATGTGCTTCACCTGCTACCTGAGTGTAACTTGGTCACTCTGGGTTCACCGCCATGCTGTGTCAGTGTAAATTTTTGTGTGCTTCACCTGCTACCTCAACTAACTTGGTCACTTGTTGGTGTCAACACTAGAGTGTGGCTACTATACTGCACACAACAGAATTGTTCACTGCACTGTAGTATATATAACTGAGAGAAAAAAATGAATTTTTAGACTGCGGCTAATTTAAAGCAAACCACTTCATTTTTCACTGGACTGTAGTATATATAACTGAGAGAAAAAAACGTAGTCTTTAAATGGCGGTTATTTTACCGCAAACCACTCAATTTTTCACTGGACTGTAGTGCATATAACTGAGAGAAAATACATATTTTGTAGACTGACGCTGCTGTACAGCACACTACAGAATTGTTCACTGGACTGTAGTACATATAACTGAGAAAAAAGCGTAGTCTTTAAATGGCGGCTATTGTACCGCAAACCACTCCATTTTTCACTGGAGCAAAAATGAGCACTGAGAGGACTTTGGGCAACTTCTTTTGGGTCTGTGTGGCCCACATGCTATCCCTTCTGCCACCAGTCGCTGTGCACAGTGTGCAGCCAAGATGGAGGTAGCTGCACTACAAGTCCCAGCCAGCAGCCAGGAGGAGACCCAAAAAAAAAGGTGCTTGTAGCCCTTAGAAGGGCTGTTGGGTTCTTTGTGGGTGATTCCTGCCTAACCAACATCTAAATTCAGGCCCTAACACTCTCCCTGACAGATAGCACCTCTATCCCTAATCTCATGCAGGCGGCGTCTGACGCGAGCAGCGCGGGACCAGATTCTTATATTCCCAGGCCATCTGATCTGGCCAGCCAATCCCTGCTATCGACTTGTAGGGGCCCCACATGATGCTAGGAGGTACCAAAGACTCTCCTGCATGTTGATTGGCTGAGAAAAGGCGCCTAACATGCAGGAAGAGGAAGATGCCATTTCCTCGAGGATCGCGATATGCTCGTCAGAGTAGCGAGCATATGCGAATACCCTAATGCTCGAACGAGCACCAAGCTCGGACAAGCATGTTCGCTCATCTCTAGTTCTCAATCAACCCAAAAGACTCAAAAATATAAAAACCAAATATATACCCCTCTCACTTGTTTATTTTCACCAGGTAAACCAATATAACATCACAAAATTTAGAAATAAACATTTCTGACACTCAAAAACCAAAAAAAAAAAAATCAGTGACCAATATAGCCACCTTTCTTTACGATGACACTCAAAAGCCTTTCATCCATAGATTCTGTCAGTTGCTTGATCTGTTTATGATCAACATTGCGTGCAGCAGCCACCACAGCCTCCCAGACACTGTTCCGAGAGGTGTACTGTTTTCCCTCCCTGTAGATCTCACATTTTATGAGGGACCACAGGTTCTCTATGGGGTTCAGATCAGGTGAACAAGGGGGCCATGTCATTATTTTTTCCTCTTTTAGACCTTTACCAGCCAGCCACGCTGTCGAGTATTTGGATGCATGTGATGAAGCATTGTCCTGCATGAAAATCATGTTTTTCTTGAACGATACCGACTTCTTCCTGTACCACTGCTTGAAGAAGGTGTCTTCCAGAAACTGTCAGTACGGTCTGGGAGTTGAGCTTCACTCCATCCTCAACCCAAAAAGGTTCCACAAGTTCATCTTTGATGATACCAGCCCATACCAGTACCCCACCTCCACCTTGCTGGCGTCTGAGTCGGAGTGGAGCTCTCTGCCCTTTACTGCTCCAGCCTCAGGCCCATCCATCTGGCCCATCAAGAGTCACTCTCATTTCATCAGTCCATAAAACCTTAGAAAAATCAGTCTTAAGATATTTCTTGGTCCAGTCTTGACGTTTTATCTTATATTTCTTGTTCAAAGGTGGTCGTTTTTCAGCCTTCCTTACCTTGGCCATGTCCCTGAGTATCGCACACCTTGTGCTTTTTGATACTCCAGTAACGTTGCAGCTCTGAAATATGGTAAAACTGGTCACAAATGGCATCTTGGCAGCTTCACGCTTGATTTTTCTCAATTTATGGGCAGTTATTTTGCGCCTTTTTTTTTCAACACGCTTCTTGCGACCCTGTTGGCTATTTGCCATGAAACGCTTGATTGTTTGGTGATCACGCTTCAAAACTTTGGCAATTTCAAGACTGCTGCATCCCTCTGCAAGACATTTCACAATTTTTGACTTTTCAGAGTTCGTCAAATCTCTCTTCTGACCCATTTTGCTAAAGGAAAGGAAGTTACCTAATAATTAAGCACACCTTATATAGGGTGTTGATGTTATTAGACCACACTCCTCATTACAGATATGCACATCACCTGATTTACTTAATTGGTAGTTGGCTTTAAAGCCTATACAGCATGGAGTAGGACAACATGTATAAAAAGGATGATGTGATCAAAATACTCATTTGCCTAATAATTCTGCACACAGTGTAGTCCTAGGAGATCACTTTGGATCACTTTTAATTCGGCTACAATCAAATAATTCACCCATCTCTGACTGGGATCCTTTATAAACAAATCTGCCATAGCATTCGAGGCTCCATTAAAGATGTAATCCTATGATCTGAGCCTTACTCCTTTAGTAGGAATTTGAGATGAACTCAGCATATCTAGAAAGTCACAACTTAAAAAAATAATCTTTAATAGGATGTTAATGGGGTTGTCCCGGATAATGAAAACTGAGCCTCAGCAGTGATGTGACTGCTGAAGGCATTGAGTGGCTGTAGCAGTCTCACAATCAACACTAGGCCCATGTCAATTCTGGTCTGGTGTTGACTGATGTTAAAACACAGAGCATTTTAAAAGGCGATGTTTTTTTTTATGTTTTTTTTTTTTTTTGAGTTGTTGATTAAATTGATTGTGCAGAGACATACCTCACTGACAAGAAGAATGATAACACCCAGTTTTCAACATTTCAAGGAGAAATAACAGAGGAACGGCAGAAGGAAAAGTTCTAAGAAAAGATACCCCAGAATTATTACTTTATGGAGAATGCAATTATTTACTAAAACAGACATATTAGTGAGATGCTTTAATAATTTACTTATTTGGCATTTCCCTGGTACTAAAAAAACCCACTGTTATTTGCTTAACCCCTTCAACCCCGGGCCTGTTTTCACCTTCCTGACCAGGCCATTTTTTGCAAATCTGACATGTGTCACTTTATGTGGTAATAACTTTGGAATGCTTCTACTTATCCAAGCCATTCTGAGATTGTTTTCTCATCACATATTGTGCTTCACGACATTAGTAAATTTGTGGCAAAATATTTCATTTTTATTTTTTTAAAAATACCAAATTTACCAAAAATTTGCAAATTTCAATTTCTCTACTTTCAAAATATATAGTAATACCTCCAAAAATAGTTATTATTTTACATTCCCCATATGTCTTCTTTATGTTGGCATCATTTTATAAATGTCATTTTACTTTTTTTGGGATATTAGAAGGCTTAGAAGTTTAGAAGCCATTTTTCAAATTTTCAACAAAATTTCCAAAACCAAGTGATTTTGAGTGGCTTACATAATGGAAACCACCCATAAATGACCCCATTTTAGAAACTACACCCCTCAAATTATAAAAAACTGCTGTTACAAACTTTATTTAACCCTTGAGGTGTTCCACAAGAATTAATGGAAAATGGAGGTTAAATTTCAAAATTTCACTTTTTTGGTAGATTATTCATGTTAATAATTTTTTTCTTGCAAAACAGCAAGGGTTAACAGCAAACTAAACCTCAATATACATTACTCTGATTCTGCAGTTTACAGAAATACCCCATATGTGGTGGTAAACGTCTCTATGGCTTTGTGGCAGTGGTCAGAAGGAAAGGAGCGCCATACGGATTTTGGAGGCAGATTTTGCTAGAATGGTTTTTAGGCACCATTTTGTAATTGAGAGACCCTGATGTACCCCTACAGTGGAAACCCTCAAAAAGTGACCCCATTTTGGAAACTACACCCTTCAAAGAATATATTAAGGGGGGTACTCGCCACTTTGACCCCCTAAGCGTTTTACGGAATTTGGAAACACTTGGCTGTGAAAATGAAAAGTTTCATTTCTTCCAATAAAATGCTGCTTTAGCCCCAAATTTTTCATTTTCACAAGGGGTAACAGGAGAAAAGCACCCCATAATTTGTTCCCCATTTTCTCCTGAATACGGCAACACCCCATATGTGGTGGTAAACTGCCGTGGGGGCACATGGCAGGACTCAGAACAGAAGGAGCGCCATATGGATTTTGCAGCACAGATTTTGATGGATTGGTTTGCGGGAGCCATTGATTTTTATTTTTTTAAGTTATTGTCTTATGTGGGGGCTCATTTTTTGCAGGATGACGTGACGTTTTCATTGGTACCATTTTGGGGTACATAAGACTTTTTGATCGCCTGCTATTACACTTTTTGTGAGGCAAGGTGAAAAAAAATGGCTGTTATGGCATAGTTTTTTTAAAATTTCTTTTACAGCATTCACCTGGGGGGCCATCTCATGTAATATTTTTATAGAGCAGGTTGTTACGGACGCGGCGATACCTAATATGTCAAACATTTTTATTTTTGGAAAGTTTTACACATTAGATGCATTTTTGAACAGAATAAAATCTTTTTTTTTGTTGCTATTTTCTGAGAGCCATATTTTTTTTATTTTTTGGGCGATTGTCTCAGGTAGGGTCTAGATTTCTGCGGGACGAAATGACGGTTTCATTGGTACCATTTTGGGGTAAATATGCCTTTTTGATCATGTGATATTACACTTTTTGTGAGGCAAGGTGAAAAAAATGGCTGTTATGAGATGAGAGGCATTTATTCTATATTCAGAGTATTCTCCCTGCAATGTGATTTATGACAATATAAATGTTTTTCTGGTATCTTCTTCACAGATAAAGGAGGGAGAAAATTGTGTACTTTACAATACAGCTTGAAGAGAATACATTTCAATGTCACATAACAACTGTTACAATTGATGGCCTTGTCTAAAATATCGAAAAGGACTAAACAGTCATTAATACACTCTTAATGTATACTGCATAATAATGAAAAATCGAGTGAGCAAAGAATTTGGTATTGAAATCAGCCTGTCCTAAGAATTGCTTAAATATGAATTCAATGTGAATCAGATAATGTATTGCTGTACAATAGTATTTATTTTGCATAATTAATACTCGGAGGACTTGTAATTGCTAAAACCCATATAGCTTTCAAAGAGTCTTTTATTTCTTCATGTTTAAATACTGCTTAAAGCAAAATTTAAGACAACATGTTACATTAAAGTTATGAGGTGCAACCAAAACATTAGTGCCTTTTTTATCTTTTGTGTTGCTGTCAACTAAACACACCCTTGGGACACACTTACTTGACTACTAATTGCAAAGCTAGCACTTTATATGTGTTCTAACTTTAAAAAATAAAAGCAAAGAATAAAAGGCAAAAAGAAAAAAAACTTCATTTAAGGTCAGGAGGAATGAATTTATTTCCTTTCAATGACTACTTTCTTTTGTTATTGTAAATGTTCTAGCTGTATATCATATAAATTACTAACAATGGTGTCCTTGAAAAAAAACATGCAATGCCTGCATATAAAATATTAGAAGAATATCAAGTGTCATTTTAAAACAATTCAGAAAGCACTTGCAGAAAGACAATCATAGCATTAAATAAGACATAATGCCACTAAATACCATTTTTGTTTGCATTAATCTAAACAGATCCACATTTTTTTCACGTGTCTTTATAGGGCCTGAATATCTGTTCTCTTTATCCACAGCTTCAAATTCCCTGCATAGACAAATTTAGAGATTTGGGGGTACTATCTCTCCTTGGGTAGAGAGCACCTTAATCAGCGTGAGGAGACTTATAGGCCATACATGCTTCTCTGGAAATCTGGGAAGAAAGGGATGCAAATGAGCTCTTAACAAGCTCTGCCTCTAATGCCACCAGATGTAAGGCAGCTATTCTATAAGTCAATGGTCGACCCTTTAAATTTAAAGACAAATTTATTCTGAACAATTGCAGCCACCACTAGGACAGGCTTAGGAGCTTACTGTAGGCTGTTCATACATTGAACTTACTGATTAAAACTTTCTGCCTTAGGCTCCTTAAAGCCTAAATGTGACAATACACGAGATAGAAGTTGGTTGATGACAGTTAAACAAGCAGTCATCTGGTAAACGATGGTTATTTAGATATGACCTGTGGTGATGGAGGTATCCAGATATTAAAATTGTTTTTAGGAGTAGGCAACCTCTCCCTTTACATTCCAGTATTAGAGCATAAACTCATTTATGTTCCCTGCCCAAACCCAGGTTAGGAGATTGCAGCCATAAAGTCAGTAAGATGGGGTTAGAAACGGCTAACATCCTCTCCAGCTGAGGTCACACATGAAACCCCTATTTTGTGAAAACAGTTATTTTGCACTGTTTGTATATGTCTGTATATTTTATGGTGTATTTTCCATGATAACCCTATTGTTTGTCCTTTTTTATATTAAAACGTCACTTTAATAAGAGTCTTCTTGTGTGCTAACTAGGGATGAGCGAACCGAACCGTAACGAACCAGATTCATTACGAACTTTCCCAAAAGTTCGGTTCGTCACCGAACCGAATTTTGAGAAAGTTCGTAACGAATCTGGTTAAAATAACGGCGACGCAAAATATACGCATATTTATTGAGAATGTACGCTAATGCGTACATATTCAGTTAAGTAGCATACCTTTGACAACGCTACACTGTATGTTCGTTACTTGAGTAGGAATGTTCGCAGACGCAGTGTATGTGTACACTAATGCGTACATATTCAGTTAAGTAGCGTACAATTGACAACGATACACTGTATGTTCGTTACTTGAGTAGAAATGTTCGCAGACACAGTGTATGAGTACGCTAATGTGTACATATTCAGTTAAGTAGCGTACCTTTGACAACGCTACACTGTATGTTCGTTATTTGTGCGGGAATGTTCACATTAGCGTACGCATTAGTGTAAATTCTCAAATATGCGTATATTTTGCGTCGCCGTTGTTGAAGTCACTTGGATTTTTTCCACTTTTTTCATTGTAATAGCAACTGCAAGTAAACGAAACTATACCCTATCAAACTCCCATTATTGTAGCAGCAATTATTCAGCCGTTATAGCAAGGTTCGTTTTAGGGTCGGTTCGTACGAATCCGAACTTCACGAAAGTTCGCCGAAGCGAAGCGAACCGAACTTTTCAAAAGTTCGCTCATCCCTAGTGCTAACAATTCCATGACCTTAGAAAAAGCGTAACCTATATTGATTTACACATTTTAGTCCATACTGGATGTTACGGTTGTTCAAACTGGCCATACATGTTCAATGAAAGCCAGAGATGAACAAAATATCTTTCTTGGAGCATTCTTTCAAAGTAAGAGCTTTCGTCCACGAAAGACCTTTTGATCGACTATCAGCCGAAAACTTCAACATTTGAGGGCACTCATCTTCGCTACAAAGAAATTCAGAGTGATTCTCAGAGTTTCTAAGCTAAAAAAAACTGAGTTGCTCTCAAGACATGGCTTTACACTATACTGTACATAAGTAGCACAACATAAAGACAATTTGAGTACCCTTTAAAGACATTCTGGCACCCTCTGGGGTACACATACCTAGGTGCCTAGGGCATCTGTGCACTGTACAGATAAATTAGTTTTTGCACTTAAAGTGAAAATAAATTAATTTTAACTGGTGGTTAAAGAGGGTTATGACTAGTGAAGAAAATGTGAAGAGCTGCATGAGATTTAAAAACGCAAAGAAGAAATCCCTGTAAAATGTCCTGTCCCTCTGCACTTAGCAAAAACAGTGAGTCTAACAAAAAACAATACTTACCCATTACAAGAGGGAAAAAATATAATTCATAGTCCTTGTTTAATATATATCCAACTTAATCTAAACCAAATATAATAATGCCCTATGTACCCCTTAGAAAGTAACATTAGAAAGTAATAATGAATGTATCTCCTAGAAACTAATAATGCAGTTCCAAGACAATAGTGTGTTCCCCTACACAATGAAATTCCCCTTGATAGGTAATAGCATCCCAGTTGACCTTATTTGTTCCCCAGAAGAAAATAAATCTTAACCTCAAATCAATTACATGATAACCAGAGTTGATGAGGCCTCTGCTGGCCTGTGAAATCCGCAGCCTCGAGCAGGTGGTGTGATGCAGTGAAGTCATTATGCTGTCTGTTCTGAGATGGCTTCCTGGGCATGGTCTGGTCATCTTGTAAGTCTATGCTCCTTACTCTACCATAGGTGTCAATTGTACCCTATCCTGAAAATGTGGATACAGTTCAAATGGAGAGGGTGTAGTCATTGGGCAAGAAGTATGGGTAGGTGTTCTTGTGTCTTGTGCTAGAAAAGCCCCTGGCCACTATTTAGATGTGGACTGTCACAGCGTGGGTATTACAGAGCACACAGGAAAGAAGAATGGGACACGGATGAAGAGGACTTTATTGCATCACAGGGAAATCACTTCACAGAACCCCGAGGAGCACCAACTCGTACGGCTAACTCTGAGACAACAATGAATAAACCTTGGGACGTCACCTGGTACTCCGACGCCAGCAATTCATTCCCCAATTGTCCTGGATACTCTGCTACTTAAGGAAGGATCTCCTCAGCCAAAGGTGGATGGCACACGATCCACAGTCTCTACTCCCTTCTTGTGGCACCAGGTCCTGGCCTCAGCATCAGGTCCTGGTCCATCCAACGCTTCCTGCACACTACAACTACCCCCAACCTCCTCTCTCCTCTTCTCCTAAGGAGAAAGGCAGGCAAGGGGCATGAATAATTACCAGCCCCCCAACCTCCACTCTGCTGACCAGCACCTTATAGAAGATTCCTAGGTGAGAGGTGAAGAGCCCATCCCTTCCCCCTCCTACACATTCCAAAGTTTCCTGTCTCCGGACCATCTGTCCAATGTTTATTTATTGAAGTCCCCAGTAGCTCACCATCACCATTGCATTCAGGAAAACAATAGGAGTAGTGGTGCTCGAAGCTAAGTGGATTCAATGGGTAAGTATTGTTTTTTTGTTATTTTTGTTAGGTTTTTACAATCTCTGCCTTTGCACACATTTTTCCACAATTCTTGGACAACTCCTCTGGTTTACATAGAACACTGTCTGCAATTTGATGGTAGATTTGTAGGATGCCAAAAATATTATCCAAATTCCCCAGTCACCTAATCAGTGACATACAGAGGCTTCCATTGGTTCACTATCTCTTACATGTGTGGTTTAACTGCTAAATTGTATATATTTTTGTGTTTTGACAAAGGGCTAGTGTAGCCCAAAATGCGTCGAAGTTTTTATTTGCTTTTATCTGGCATTCAAATAGAGGATCCGGTTTTATAGTCGAGAGTGCTGAACTTTTTCTTTTCTATTTCTACAATTTCCCAAAAGTTTCAAGGAAAAAATTTGAATGACAATAATAGTTTAGGAAATTGCCAGTGAAAGTTGGGTAACAGTTCGTGTGGAATTTATGATGAGAGCAATAATCCTGGAAGGAAATGCCACTTAACAAAATATTTGCAATAAATAAGTAATGGCTAATTCACACATGTACAAAGATTAGCTTGCAGGTCATGTAAAGTACAGTGATTTGTATGTACACTAGTAGAAATTCCTGCCTTAACTGAAACCGTGTTTATGATATAATTGAAAAATATAAGCTACATGATAATATTCAGCCAAGTATTGATATCCTCTGATGCGACTAATGTAGCAAGTAGTTGTTTAAAAGGATTCTAATGAATCTGTAGAGCCATTGCTTTCATATTGAGAGCCTGAAGATTTATATGCTTTGTATGAGTATAATTAGACACCCAGAAACTCTTTTGACCCTGATGAGGTGAAGAGCTCTTCTGCGTTTTGTCTCACCAGATGAATCAATACTCACACATTTTACCACTGTAGAGTGAAATTGAGGAAATGAGAATCTGATAATTTTGCTCCCTGTGTAGTCTAGACAGAGTAAAACAGGTTTAATCTTTGACAGGAAGATCTATTTCCAGTTTCTAGAAAGCTAATGTGAATTTTGAAACTTCTACTTTCATTGATTTTCAGTTTTGCTCAAAAGGACAATGTAATAGAAATATTGGTGCCAGTGAATATAGCCAGAGTATGTCTGTCTCACAATTGAATGGGAATGCATTTTTATTTTTGATGTCTTCATTGTAGGATACTTCCCTGAGAAAGGATAACCAAAAAAAGAGACAATTTAATTAGTAAAACTGCAGTATCCTAATTCCCATTCAAGCCAATAAATTTGTAAATAATCACTATCATTGCAATTGTTTTATGTATTTGGTATTATAAATATAGATATTTGGACATGGAAAGATAGGAATAGCTACATATAGATAGATATAGTAGACAGATACAGAAACAGTGATGGTTTAAAACAGAAAACTATCCTGTTTTGTTTTTCACATAACAGTGGGACAACACGCTTGCTTGATACAAGTCATATATGAATTTTGATAGATGGCATCTTAGAACCTTCCTCTCAAGGGAGAAGTGTAAAAAGACAAAAGGCACACAATCGTGAAGTACGTTAAAGGTAGAGAAACCACACAAAGAATAGAATGGAGGCTCACCTTGTATGGTTGTGCTATAGGCACAACACTATAGTTTGCGTGGTCGAGGATATATACGGACTTGGTTTATTCCGGATGATGCTGCCGCAGAAATGTCAATCTTCAGGTTGGAATACCAGGTCCCACCAAAGAGGAGTGAATAGGCAAAAGTAAATCTGCTTGTCCGGGTTATATTATATTATTATTGTATTATATACAATAATCTCTTTTTATTGCTGTCTGTGCACTCTGCCAGACAGCAAAAGAGATTATTGTATATAATTTCTGAGGACAACTGACCCGGATTTTTTGCGCCAAACAAGCAGATTTACTTTTGCCTTTTTACAAGTCATATATGAGGCACAGAAGCTAAGTGGTTATGTTGCACACCTAATGAGTTACCACTGGCGTGGTTAGATTTTAGATTCATCTCAATAAGGCATGAACATAAATTAAACATGGAGATATGGACCTCCCTCCTTGTATAACCCAATTTACTTTACAATAAGTGCCTGATCACATTCACATAGTAATAATTCATCACAATACAGTCCTCCACTGATTGTAATTAACATGTAGTGTACAATGAAAGATAACAGGAAATAGCATTATCTTTATTAGAACAATAATCACTGTACCTACAATAAGGAATGAACATGAATTAAACAGGATGTACATTATAATAAGTGCCCCACCAGAAAAACTTCCCTGAGGTAGATAGTCCAGAGCACAAAGGAGTCAGGCAAAACCATAGTCAGGGACAAGCCAAGGTCAAATCAGACAGAGTACATGCAATATGTAAGTACAGTCTGATGTTAGGGGAGGTAACTAAGGGTCAGAACAGAGAGCAGGCAGATGTTAGGTCAGACACTAAAGAGTCAAATCTGGAAAACAGGCAGAAGTTGATACACAACTTCCCTATCTTCAAACATGCCTTAAAAACACATCTTTTCAGGCAGCCTTATCAAGCTTCTTAAAATGACTGTTCCCTGAATAAACCCTTCCCACAACAACTTCTCAGGCCTGAACTCGATCTTCTAAGAGTCCCACATCTGAAGCAGATCGGCCTACACCACTGCTTTCAGTACAATAATGGCTTGACTACTACATATCACATTTTAGAGTGGTGCCTCCAAGACCTGCTTCCTTTTGGCCCAGGAGACATACAACTTTCCTGGTGGAATGTCTTTAAGCCGAACCGGGGTGACAGCAAAATGTTGTTAGGATTAATGATTTGCTTGAGCTACTCTGGGTTGAACTAACCAGAGACAGCATCTGCCTTGGTGTTCTTTTTGGTTGGATGGAAATGCAGAATAACATCAAACCGAGTAAAGAACAGCAACCACTGGACCTGGTTATGGTTAAGATGCTAGACAGACTGAAAATAGGTTGAGTCCTTGTGGTTTGGGTAGATGATGACAGGATAGCGGGAGTCTCCACTCATCAAGAGCCAACTTGATGGCAAGCAGTTCTTCTTCCCCAATAGAATAGTTGAGCTCTACAGGGGAGAAGCCACAAGTGACCAAATTTCTAGAAGAATCCTTTTGGGTAAGCATAGCTCCAGATGCCATGGAGGTCACATATACTGTACCTCTACAAAGAACTGCTTTGAGACATCTGGGCGATGCAAAATTGAGGCAGCTGAGAAGACTGGAATCTGAATTTCACCTCAGGTGTCCACTCCTTCGTGTTCACTTATTTGCAGGTAAATGCCAAGATTAAGGCATTAAGTGGAGAAATGAGGGATGAATTGCCTGTAGCAACTGGCTAAACCTAAGAACCCTTGGATGGCTCTCAGACCTGTGGGATGAGGCCATTCCAGAACCCTGGTCAGCTTCTTTGGATCCATCAGAATGTCATAGTCAGAGATTATATAGCCCAGGAAGGGAAGAGAAGTCTACCTGAACAAACACTTCTCAAATTTAGCACATAACCTGTTCTCCCAAATCCTCTGTAGAACAGTATAGACATGTTTATGGACATGTATTCATGCTTATTGTCCTTTTGTATTGTATATGTACTGTACACCCTTTTCATATTTACAGCACCCTGGTATAAAATGCGCTTTAATTAGAATAAGTTTACAGTGAGAAGTCAGATCTGGAGAGAAAACCAGGATATCACTCAAGTAGACCATGACACGTACATTAAAGGGATTCTCAGTGAATACTAGGCTTTTGCCAAGTGCCCACAGCCTGCCTCTCTAAACAGAAGATTCATACTTACTTGCTCCCTGCTGCTCCAGTCTTCCACACTGCCTCTACTGTGCCCACATTCTGGTCCCTGGCTTGTTTTCTCCCAGTGTTGCATGGGCATAGTCACATGCTCCACTCTAGACAATGATTGTCTTCACCTGTGATGTGGCTACAATCTCCATGTTACAGCTCAAGCCAGTCATTGGTTGCAGTGGAGCATGTGACCATGCCTATGCAATGGCAGAAGAAAACAAACCAGGGACCATAAGGTGGGCACAGCTGAGGCAGCACAGTAGACTGGAGTGGCGGGGAGCATGTGAGAATGGAACCTCTGTTTAGAGAGGCAGGCTGTGATTTCTTGGTAAAAGTATTTCTCAGTATTCCCGGAGAACCCCATTAAGAAAATCATGGAACACATAGTTGACAAATTGTTGAAAGATAGCAGGCCAATTGGCATAATGAGATATTCCTAATGGTCATCACAGGTATTAAATGATGCCTTCCACTCATCACCTTCACAAATACGGATGATGTTGTAAGTCCCATGGAGATCCAGCTTCATTAATACCCTGGCACCACAAAGTCTATCAAAAAGCTGGGGGATAAGGGGCAGAGGGTAATTGTTTTTCGCTGTGATCTTATTCAGACCATAGTAATGCACAATACATGGCTGAAGTGAACCATCTTTTTTCTTAACAAAGGATGAGAAATTGGCACCTGCTGTGAGGAAGATTTCTAAATGAAGTCTTTTTCTTGGTTTTCCTTGACGTAGTCCAACATGTCCTGAGTCTCAGGCAGAGATAGTGGGTAAACACAACCATGTGGTAGAGTAGTTCCTGGAAACAGGGGCAGTCACAGGAACAATGCTTCTCACTCTGCTTCTTGTTGAACGCATCTGCATAACCTCCACTGATTTGTCTGCATAACCTCTACTGATTTGATGGTGATGATCTATCCTAAGATTAGGTTATCAATATCAAAATTGTGGAAAGCCCATTTAATACACCATCTACCAGAATTAAGCAATATCCTTTTTCTTGCAGCAGTCTCTGCTAAGGAACTTATACTCATGCATATATTTTATCACTGTAGCACATTTCTATATTTCAATACCCAGCCACTTTGCCATTTATCATAATAAGAATAAAAAAGGAATAAGGAAGCACTCCGGAAAATTCATAAAAAGAAATCTTCTTAATTTCCAACAAACATGAACTTAATGCATCTTAAGCGATGGACATCTGCTACAGGCCAGTTTCACTCAAGTGTAATACAGGCATATTATGGTAGATTGTCCCACCCTGACTGCAGGTCTACTGACCAAAATTCCCAGCATCATAGATCCATATGATATTGAGAGTTCAAGTCAGCAGACCTGTGAACAGACTGGAACACTTGGCTGTAATAATTGGTGCTTGAATCTGTCCATTATACACTTATGTTAAAGTGGCATAAAACGGATGTCAAGCACTCGAGATGCATGAAGCTTATACAGGGATACTCAGCCATAATATGAAAATGCTCCTGATAAATTGGCTTTAGAATGCTATTGTACTAAATATATGTATTATTACAACAATACTATCAGTTTTTAAGCCTACCAGTCACTGTATGATTATTGTAGGTACTCAACTTTGACAGGGACTGAAATCTGTTATTATACATGCTTCTTACGTTCAAGAACCTGTCCATTTGCAACGGAGAACAATATCTATTTTTTAACACAATAATTATATGCACAAAGAAAGGATTAACATAGAGTACCATGTAATGGACATTTTGGCATCCGTCTGTTATATGCTGCTTTCCTTTAACCCGTAGACACAAGATTAACTGCTGGGTTACATGTTTTGTATCTGTGGTTTTCTCAGACTTTGTGAAGCTTAAATATGTGGTTCTCAGCCACTTTCTCTGTACACCACTGTGACTTTCTACATGTACTCCCATTTGAACAATTTCTGATGAAATAAAATATCATTATCCCAGGTTTAATCTGCACTTTAACGCCTGCTGCAACTACACATGCTATTCTATAATATTTCATCATTAAATAGCAAAATAACCTGATATGATCCTAATTTACTGCCAATTACACTGCATTGATCAAAGTGACCTTTTCATACTGGAGCACAAAAATCAATCATGCTGTACAACAAATGTCAGGGGGATGAGAGCAACATATAATCTGTGACAATCAAAACATTACTTACAAATGAAATCACCAATGACCTGCATGCCAAGGCAATTTCTACATGACGTGCTCTGTTTTTGTTTTCATCCTTTGTTGGGGATTTTTTTTTTGTTCCCTACTGTCTTCTGCCAGACGCAGTTTTGTTATTTCAACATTTCACTGACAGCTGATGAAAACGGTCAAGCCTTTGCATTCTACACTAACAATTACCATAGAAAATAATCATCAGAAGAACTATTTTTTCTTTCTATGGTTTACACCACTCTAAAGGTGATTTCTAGTTACTACATATTGTCCTTTCAAATTAATAAATGAATGTGTTAAATTTTGTTGTTTAGGGTGGGGTCAATTCTCCCACAATGATACACTTAAAGGGGTTGTCCAGGATTTTGATATTGATGGCCTATCCTCAGCACAATGGGCACCCCCGTTGATCTGCTGTTTTTCTGTAAGTAGTGGACAGAGCTGGTTCCCTTAAGTGGGGACAGTGCTATACCTACCAATTTCATCCAATACAACATGGGTGGAGCTATGTAGCTCCATTACCTACAATGAAATAGCTGATCATCTGGGGTGCAGGGAGTCAGATCCTTGATGGTCAGATATTGGTGGCCTATCCTGAGAATAGGCAATGTCAAAATCTTAGACAACCCCTTTAAGGTGCCTATGAGAGTAAAGTCAGTAATTTTTGTCAGGACCAGTTGACTATGTTATGCGTATCGGGAAGTGCTGAAACTCTCCCAACAGATGATTGGTGAAAGAAGGGTAGGGCATGATGAATTTAAATGCCTGTTAATTTTATTCCGAAGGTACACAAACTGCTACTAAAGGTGTCGGGCAGCAGCTTAATTACCTTACACAACTGAGAACACGTGTAGGGTTGGACTGGCCCATCACACTAACAGATGAGGCTCTGGTGGGTCCAAGCTTTGAGGCAGTAAACTCCTAATAAAATAGGGCCCCTGAGGTCTATCAGAATACAATATTATTTGGAGTTGACCTTGGAATAAGATTAGGGGTTGAAATACCATATGTGCAGCCTATGAAGCTGCTCAGGGACCCAGTAGGAAAAGGGGTCCAACACTTTCTTATCAAAAATACACATTTCAATGGTCTGCAAGCTGCAATACTCCAGCCTGTCTGCAGAGTGCCATTGCATTATGAGGGGGTCTGTCATTTTAGATGGAGAAGTACATGTTGCAGATTACTGATTTAAATTTATAAAGCCATCTAGAGATGATATGTCCACAGTTCTCCTACAGCTGTTTGTATGTAAACAGCAGGGGTGACTTGCCTGGATATCGAGGGTATGGACAGCCGCATTGAATTGATCAAATATAGTTCAAAAATGCAAAATTTGGCAATTGCCAATTTGTCAGTCGACCTCCTATAGTCACTAAACACACAGAAAAAGTGTGAGCATTCAATAATAAATAGGGAGGCATACTGTTTAAAATAGTTCACTGATCAAGAAGAGTAAGTAAGTGCATACAAGGGATTAGGACTTCTTGTACCAAACTGCATGATGTCAACAAAGGAATGTGAAGGATATCCTTTATTGCAAAGATGACCTCTGATGTTCATTCATTGGTTTATTCAAAAACATTAATATGAGAAGGATTTTGAATAGGTCTGATTGTACAGTTATGAAAATGTAATCTTCATGTAAATTGGGTAAGCTGAAAAATGGACATGTCCAGGTATACATGGGCATTAAAGGGAATTTGTCCCCATTTTTATGATGCCTTATTTAAATGTAGTATAAAGTGAATAGAGATATTCTGAGCAAAAATCTGTGTCATTTATATGAAGTGATGCAGCTATTACATTAGAAAAATAATCGACCTAGGATGGAGGAACTTTTCCAGCTGGAACTGCGCTCTCACTGAAAATTCTTATTAATTTAGTAGCCTTAATTTTCCCTCTCAAATAACCAGATATTTAAACACCTTTGGGCAGAAACAAGCCCTGTAAATCCTTAATAATTCTTGGTGATATCTCCTCTAGTCTGAGTTTTAGCTTTAACTTCTTGACCTGGCAATGGCTTGCATTATATCCTTATGTTTGTTAAACTTTGTACCTTGTCTACCTCAGTGACTTTGTGGTTAAGAACTGAAAGTAGCTTGTTAATATTTAATAGAAATATATTTTGAAGATAAATAAGGTAAGCATGATATTTTGCATTGTGATAACACACTTAGGGAAGACATTAATCTACTCTACATCTACAGTATTAAAACAGTCATACGATTTTTTTTTTTTTCTGTCCTACAAAAATCTTCTAGAACTGCTGTGGAATTAACTGCTCTTTGCTCATGTCTGCCAAGTATATGTTGGCTATTAGGCGCTGCCGGTAGTGGGGTCTAATAGGCTGCAAGGTAGTTAACATGACAATTCTGATACACTGTACTACAGAACAACAGCAGTATATGTTAGCAATCAAATGATTACATTTTCAAGTCCACTATTAGGACAATAAGGTAAACAAAAATTCAATACATTTTTTAAACCCAAATAAATTAAAAGCCATATTTTTTTCACAGAACTTTTTTTTTTTTATGGAAAAAAAATATTTTAAAATGTATGATTGAGAACAACATGAACAATGAAATTAGCACATTATTTATCCAACCCTGTGAATGGTATAAAAAATTACCTTGAAAAAATGGAAAATAAGCAATCACAAAATGATATGTATGTACTAGAGATGAGCGAATTTCTTGGAAATTCGATTCGGCTGATTTGCCGAATTTTACAAAAAAAATTTGCTTCGTTATGAATTACTTCGCCACGAAGCGCATTTTTTTGTACGTAGTGGGTGCAATGACAGGGAGCTGCGATAGCGCCACCCCCATCATTGTACCCCTCAGATGCCGCGTTCATACATGATCGCGGCGTCTGAGTGTAAGAACAGTGTAAAATAGACATTAAAAAATACATTAAATCAAACTTACCTCCTCCATTTGCTTGCGACAGCCCGGCCGCCACTATCTTGCTTGAAGATCTGGAGCGAAATCTCGCGCGGCGTGAGATTACGTCATCACGATGGCGGCTGGCGGCCTGTCGCAAGCAAATGGAGGAGGTAAGTATGGATTTTTTGTTTTTTTTAACCTATTTCAGAATAAATCGATTCGCCAACACGAAGCACAAGGAAATTCGGCTTCAAGGCGAATCGAATTTATCCTTCGTGGGTTTCGATTCGCTCATCTCTAGTATGTACCTTAAAATGGTATAAATAAAAACTACAACTTGTCCTACAATAAATGAGCCCTAATACAGTTTCAAAGACTGCAACAAACAAGTTATGGCTCTCAGAATGCAGTGATAGAAAGAAAAAAATTGGTCACTAAAAGCAACAGTTTCAACTATATGGTTAGAAGAAAGGTTTTCTGTCTCTTGCAGTTTTACATATGATAAATTCCATCTGGGTGGTCAATGTGGACCTTTCCGTCAAGAAGAACATTTTTTATTACAAACTAGCAGTATTTTATGGCTAAGACTAAATTGGCCTTGATACTAATTAAAATTGTCCTTGGTAGACAACCTCTCATTAGAAAACTATCCACTGATGATTAACTGATCACCAATGGTTTCACTTCGGTAACCCAAAGGCTGTCAGCTAACATTGCTAAGGGAAGCTCCATGATGTCGCCTCCATCCTATACATGAATAGTTGCAGGCACAATGTATTTACAATACATGGCAGTTAAGAGCAAGGGCAAGTTTTAAAAGTAGGATTTAGTAATCAGCCATCATATAGCCATTTTTTTTCTGTTGCGCCCATCCATCTTAAATACAAAATGAAGAAGCTTTGTCATTTTTTTTAAACAATTGTTCCTTTTTGTGCCTACAGCACCCATGCATGTGTACCACCATGCTTACAGACTACAAGCAAAACCCGACCTGCAATAAAATGTTACTCTATGATGCCCCTTCATTGTGATAATCTACAGACCGAGGTGGGAAATGGATGAGATTTTTTGACTGCAAAATTAAACTTTAAACCTCTCTTCCATTTACTACTGGTCAGTCAAGATTTTTGTTCATGTTCGGTTCGCCAAATTTTTGAAAAAGTTTGATTCAGACCTGAATCAGTTTGGGCCAAATGAAGTTGCTCTATTTGCCCTAATAGTTTGTATATAACCCCCTCTAGCCTCCTAGGACATTTTTTTAGGAAAACATCTCTTTTCATGTATTTTTTATGATTTTTCCCTCCCCAAGCTCTGGCACTCAATGAAGCCAATATTAAATTATGTCTGAGTGACACTGACATAAATATTTAAGGGTAAGCGCATATTTGATGACATTAGCATTTAGTGTGTTTAAAAAGATACTGTGCTGGTACATGTCTCATGCTTTTTCATATTCCAAAGCTTCTAAAAATGCCCCGATAGGCAGGTGATGTGTTATGAGATTAAAAAAAAAGGCTTAAGGGAACATGATGGTTGGCAAGTGGTCTTAGTGACATGATGCAGGCCGCAGCATGTAGCAGCCGTACAGAATGTGATGGTAGGTAGAAAGAAAGACAGACATCAAGATGCATTGCAGGCTCCAGCTTTGCCTGGACTGTGAGAAAATGTTGATATTGATGAAGTAATCACATACATTTATGCTGTGCCTTAAGGAAATTTAACCCCCTCCCAAAAAAAAAACAATTATAAATTTTAACTGTTTGGAAAGTGAGTACACGGAAACTGACCCTCAGGCATTAGTGGCATGATGCAGGCCTTAGCATTGCCTTGACTGTGATAAAGTGTTGATCTTGACGCAGTAATCACGTACATATGTTGCTTAAGGAAATGGAATTCCCACCTCCAAAATTTTAAATTTTAATTGTTATTTGTTTATTTTATCTGTAAGCAATGATATGCAGAATTTAAATTTTCAATGGTGTGGAAACTGAATACACGTAAACTGACGAAAGGCATTGTGGAATAATGAAGATCACAACACCGGCCATATAGAACATGATAATAGACATACAGATAGCAACAGTGGCAAGATGGGGCACTGCCAGCAAGATAAGGTGAGCGAAGTCTATACATCATACATCAGAATCAGCTACAGTAGTGTAAAAATTCTCCTGAATCCAGGCTTGGTTCAGTTAGACAAAAGTGATGTTTTAGACACTGGCAGAGGACAACTTGGTCCGTTTCGGTGTCACCAGAAATTGAAGAAATTTGATGAGTTACAAATTACTTTGTCACAAATTGCTTTCCATTGTATGGAGTGGGCGCAATGACAAGAAACAGTGATTGTGCCACCCCTCCTGATTTAACCCCTCAGATGCCGCATTCAACTCTGATTGCGGAATCTGTGACTCACATTCAGCCTTTCAGGGGTTAATTAGAGGTTAATAATAAAAATGATACTCACCTCATCCACTTGCTCGTGGAGAGGCTGTCTGTTCCTATCTTCATTGAAGAAAACCCACCAAAGGATCTGTGTCTAGCATGATGACATCACCAGGTCCTTTGGTGGGTTTTCATCAATCAAGACGGGAGCGGATGGCCTCTCCACGAGCAAGTGGATGAGAGGAGTATAATTTTTTGTTTTTTTCAGCATCATTTTAGAAAAAATAGATTAATTACCACAAAGAGCGAGGAAATTCAGCTTTGTGACAAATCACATTTTGAAATTCAGATTGAAGTCCACATCGGATACTTCAATTCGCTCAACACTAGAGATGAGCGAGCACTAAAATGCTCAGGTACTCGTTATTCGAGTCGAACTTTTCCTGATGCTCGGGTGCTCGTTTCGAATAAGGAACCCCATTGAAGTCAATGGGAGACTCGAGCATTTTTTGCAGGGGACCAAGGCTCTGCCTAGGGAAGGCTGGGTGAAAACCTGGAAACCTCAGAAAATGATGGAAACACCACGGAAATGGACAGGAAACAGCAGGGATGCCTCTGAGGCTGCCTAATCCCACCATTACCCCAAATTCTCCTAGTGAGGCATGTGTGGTATCGATTCTTCTCATATATTTCATGGATTTTTCGAACACGGAAAAGGAAAAAGAGCTTGCTCTGGCCAGGGGAGTGTCTTTTCTACTGCAGCTAAGGGGACGTGTCCATGCTCTGCCTATCACAAGTCAGGAGCCAATTAAAAGAGGAACCAACAAAAATCAGTATAATATCTAATACGTCCCCTATCCGGGTAAATTGTTTGGAGAGAGGGCCTGTAGGTGGGGGGCAGGCTGGGGGGAAGGAGGTTGAGCTGGAAGAGCCAGAGGAGTGCCCCCTGGGCTAGCGTGTGTGGTGGTGACAACAGCCGGATGGAGTTCGAATGACGACGCAGGACCCCAACTTAAAAATTTAGCATCAACCGGTACAGTTGTCAACTATGAGCTTGATCAAGTGTGGTATGTGTTCTATGTATACTTCTCAGTTTAATACCGTATATGGCACCTATCCGGAAAAATAGTTTGGAGAGAGAGAAAGAGAGGAAAAAGATGTAAATTGTTTGGAGAGAGGGCCTGTAGGTGGGGTCAGGCTGGGGGGAAGGAGGTTGAGCTGGAAGAGCCAGAGGAGTGCCCCCTTGGCTAGCGTGTGTGGTGGTGAAAACAGCCGTATGGAGTTTCGAATGACGACGCAGGACCCCAACTTAAAAATTTAGCATCAACAGGTACAGTTGTCAACTATGAGCTCGATTAAGTGTGGTATGTGTTCTATGTATTCTTTTCAGTTTAATACCGTATATGGCACCTATCCGGAAAAATAGTTTGGAGAGAAAGAAAGAGAGGAAAAAGACGTAAATTGTTTGGAGAGAGGGCCTGTAAGTGGGGGGCAGGCTGGGGGGAAGGAGGTTGAGCTGGAAGAGCCAGAGGAGTGCCCCCTTGGCTAGCGTGTGTGGTGGTGAAAACAGCCGGATGGAGTTCGAATGACGACGCAGGACCCCAATTTAAAAATTTAGCATCAACCGGTACAGTTGTCAACTATGAGCTCGATCAAGTGTGGTATGTGTTCTATGTATTCTTCTCAGTTTAATACTGTATATGGCACCTATCCGTAAAAATAGTTTGGAGAGAGAGAAAGAGAGGAAAAAGACGTAAATTGTTTGGAGAGAGGGCCTGTAGGTGGGGGGAAGGAGGTTGAGCTGGAAGAGCCAGAGGAGTGCCCCGTTGGCTAGCGTGTGTGGTGGTGAAAACAGCCGGATGGAGTTCGAATGACGACGCAGGACCCCAACTTAAAAATTTAGCATCAACCGGTACAGTTGTCAACTATGAGCTCGATAAAGTGTGGTATGTGTTCTATGTATACTTCTCAGTTTAATACAGTATATGGCACCTATCCGGAAAAATAGTTTGGAGAGACAGAAAGAGAGGACAAAGACGTAAATTGTTTGGAGAGAGGGCCTGTACGTGGGGGGCAGGCTGGGGGGAAGGAGGTTGAGCTGGAAGAGCCAGAGGAGTGCCCCCTTGGCTAGCATGTGTGGTGGTGACAACAGCCGGATGGAGTTCGAAAGACGACGCAGGACCCCAACTTAAAAATTTAGCATCAACAGGTACAGTTGTCAACTATGAGCTTGAACAAGTGTGGTATGTGTTCTATGTATTTTTCTCAGTTTAATACCGTATATGGTATACACCTATCCGCTGTAGGTGGACCTCCGGAAAAATTGTTTGGAGAGAGGGCCTGTAGGTGGACCTCCAGAAAAATTGTTTGGAGAGAGGGCCTGTAGGTGGACCTCCGGAAAAATTGTTTGGAGAGAGGGCCTGTAGGTGGACCTCCGGAAAAATTATTTAGAGAGAGGGCCTGTAGGTGGACCTCTGGAAAAATTGTTTGGAGAGAGGGCCTGTAGGGCCTGAAAAATTGTGGTAAAAGAGTGCCAGTTGGACCTCTAAAAAATGGCGTTTTTTTGGTCAGCGTTAGGCAAAGACGACAAGGAGGAGGAGGAGGAGTAGGAGGAGTAGAGAAGAGGAATCAGTTACATAAGTAATGTAAATCTTTAGCTGCTTTCCCCTGGAGGAGATTTGAATTCCGGTGAAATCCAGGCTTTGTTCATTTTAATAAGCGTCAGCCTGTCAGCGCTGTCAGTTGACAGGCGTGTACGCTTATCGGTGATGATGCCACCAGCTGCACTGAATACCCGCTCTGACAGCACGCTAGCGGCAGGGCAGGCCAGCACCTCCAAGGCGTACAGCGCCAGTTCAGGCCACGTGTCCAGCTTTGAAACCCAGTAGTTGTATGGAGCAGAGTGATCGCTATGGACTTAGTATGGTCAGCTAGGTACTCCCTCACCATCTTTCTGTACAGCTCCCCCCTACTCTGCCTAGACTGGGGACAGGTGACAGTGTCTTGCTGGGGTGACATAAAAGTGGCAAAGGCCTTGGAGAGCGTTCCCCTGCCAGTGCTGGACAAGCTGCCTGCTCGCCTTCTCTCCCCCGCTACTTGGCCCACTGAACCATGCCCTCTGCCGCTAGCGGCGTCAAATGGGAAGGATTGTTTCAGCTTGTGCACCAGGGCCTGTTGATATCTATTCACTCTCATACTCCTTTCCTCTGCAGGGATGAGAGTGGAAAGGTTCTGCTTGTACCGTGGGTCCAGGAGAGTGAACACCCAGCAATCGGTGTTTGAAAAAATGCCGAGGGTCACGGGATAGGCAGCCTAACATAAAGTCTGCCATGTGTGCCAGAGTCCCAACACGCAAGAATTCCCTCTCCTCACTGGCCTGACTCTCCATTTCCTCCTCCTCCTCCTCTTCAGCCCATACACGCTCGAGAGTTAAGAAGGACTGAGCACTAGTACCCTCTTCTGTCTCACAGACATTCTCCTCCTCTTCCTCCTCATCCTCATCCCCCTCCTCCGATACGCGCTGAGAAACAGACCGGAGGGTGCTCTGGCTATCAAGCGACGTATCTTCCTCCACCGTCTCTTGTGACAAGCGCAAACCATCCGACTTCATGCTGAGCAGTGAGTTTTTCAACAGGCAAAGAAGCGGGATGGTGAGGCTGATAATGGCGGCATTGCCGCTGACCATCTGTGTTGACTCCTCAAAGTTGCTCAACACCTGGCAGATATCAGACATCCACGTCCACTCCTCATTGTAGACTTGAGGAATCTGACTGACCTGACTACCAGTTCTGGTGGAAGTTGACATCTGGCAGTCTACAATCGCTCTGCGCTGCTGGTAAACTCTGGATAACATGTTTAATGTCGAATTCCATCTCATGGGCATGTCGCACAACAGTCGGTGAGCGGGCAGTTGTAGGCGGCGCTGCGCTGCCCTGAGAGTGGCAGCATCTGTGGTGGACTTGCGGAAATGCACACAGATGCGGCGCACCTTGGTGAGCAAATCAGACAGATTGGGGTATGTCTTGAGGAACCGCTGAATTATGAGATTGAACACGTGGGCCAGGCATGGCACATGTGTCAGTCTGCCGAGTTGCACAGCCACCACCAGGTTACGCCCGTTGTCACACACAACCATGCCTGGCTTGAGGTTCAGCGGTGCAAGCCACACATCGGTCTGCGCCGTGATGCCCTGTAACAGCTCTTGGGCGGTGTTCCTTTTGTCTGCCTGCTGGCGCTTACCCACGACACTGCTGCTGCACCTAGAGCTACTGACTGAAGGCGCCGTGCCCACGGATGGTAATTCGGTGGAGGAGAAGGAGGGGTCGGAGGAGGAGGCATAGTACCATGACCGAGGTAGGCCCCGCAATCCTCGGTGTGGGCAGTACATGAGCGGCCCCAGGGTCATTCTTGGTCCCAGACTCCACCAAGTTAACCCAATGTGTCGTCAGTGAGATATAGTGTCCCTGCCCGGCAGCACTTGTCCACGTGTCCGTGGTTAGGTGGACCTTCTCAGAAACAGCGTTGGTCAGGGCACGGATGATGTTCTGTGACACGTGCTGGTGTAGGGCTGGGACAGCACATCGGGAAAAATAGTGGCGGCTGGGGACCGAATACCGAGGGGCAGCCACCGCCATGAGATTGCGAAAGGCCTCTGTCTCTACCAGCCTATATGGCAGCATCTCCAGGCTCAGCAATTTGGAGATGTGGACGTTGAGGGCTTGGGCATGTGGGTGGGTAGAACTGTATTTCCTCTTGCGCTCCAGTGTCTGCAGTAAAGACAGCTGAACGCTGCCCTGGGACACATTGGTGGATGCTGTGGAGGATCGTGGAGGCGAAGGTGTGGTTTTCCGGCGGGAGGCGCTCGTGCCGGGGTCCTGGGCAGGGGGTTGACTAGCAGCGGCAGCGAGTGACACAGGGGAAGGAGCAGTGGTGGCACCCGCAGGAGGTGGTGAACGGCCTTGGTTCCATTGAGTGGGGTGTTTAGCACTCATATGCCTGCGCATGCTGGTGGTGGTTAGGTTAGTAGTGGTAGCACCCCTGCTGATCCTGGTGTGGCACAGGTTGCACACCACAGCCCGTCTGTCATCCTCACTTTCTTTAAAGAACCTCCAGACTTTCGAACATCTAGGCCTCGCCACGGGAGCTTCACTACGTGAAACAGTTGCTGCTGATGCACCAGCTCTGGCCCTGCTTCTCCCTCTGGCCACACCACTGCCTCTTCCAACCTGTTCTGCTGCAGCACTCGCCTCCGCCTCAGAAGCACTGTCTTCACTCGGCTTATCAACCCAGCTTGGGTCAGTCACCTCGTCATCCTCCAATTCCTTAGTCTGCTCCCCCCTCGGACTTCCTGCCCTGACAACAACTTCACCACTGTCTGACAACCGTGTCTCCTCATCGTCCGACACCTCTTTACAAACTTCTTCCACTAACTCAACATTGTCATCATCATCATCACCCACAGATTGCGACAGTTGGAAAACTTGGGCATTGGGAACGAGGTCAGCAGCAACCTGAGAAGTGGTTTGTGACTCTGGGAAGGGTCCAGAAAACAGTTCCTAAGAGTATGCCGGATCGCATTCCAAATTTTCCTGGGAGGGGGCAGACTGGGGGGAAGGAGGTTGAGGTGGAGGAGCCAGAGGAGTGCTCCCTTGGGTAACGTGGGTGGACTGCGTGGAAGACTGACTGGTGGACAAATTACTTGAGGCATTGTCCGCAATCCACGATATCAGCTGTTCGCACTGTTGTGGTTTCAACAGTCTTCTACCACGTGTCCCTGTAAGTTGAGACATGAAGCTAGGGAGTGTAGCTCTGCCGCGTTCCCCTGCTCCCTCATCAGCAGGTACTGTCTCACCCTGCCCAGGACCACGGCCTCTGCCCCCTGCAGTAATTGAATGCCCACGCCCACGCCCTCGTCCTCGACCCTTAGCTCTGGGGTTCAACATTTTCTGTATATAAGTGTATTATATAAAAAAAATAAAATAAATGGGCCTGCTGTACTGAAACCCATAAACTTGTGCAGTCTGAACAAGTAAACATATAGGTGGATAAGTTAGATCAAAATTACGTATGTTATTACGTACCGTGCAGTATGGAGCAATTACACGGAAACTATTAGATTAGGCAGACTTGGTCTGCTTAGTTGCAACCCAGACAAATGTCGCACAGAGATTTTTGTAATCTAGCTGTATAAGTGAGAGCAAAAGACCTTGTTTAATTAAGTGACGTACAGAATGTGTCAACTGTACAGAAAATACGGATTGTAGTGAGTGGACAGCTGAACTGTGACCCACAGAATGGTTCCACACAGCTGTGTGAAATTGATTTGTATCACTGAGATAAAACAGCAAAAAAACTATTTATATATATATATATATATATATATATATATATATATATTTTTTTTTTTATAGTTTTTTTTTAGTTTTGTTTTTTTTTTTTAACGTGATGTGCAGAAACTATCAGAGAGCTAACTCAGCCCCGGCTGACGGTGGCTATTTTGACTGCAACCCAGACAAATGTCGCACAGAGATTTTTGTAATCTAGCTGTATAAGTGAGAGCAAAAGACCTTGTTTAATTAAGTGACGTACAGAATGTGTCAACTGGACATAAAATACGGATTGTAGTATGTGAACAGCTGAACTGTGACCCACAGAAAGGTTCCACGCAGCTGTGTGAAATGGATTTGTATCACTGAGATAAAACAACAAAAAAACTATTTTTTTTATATATATATATTTTTTTTTATATTTTTTTTTTAGTTTTTTTTTTTTTAAACGTGACGTGCAGAAACTATCAGAGAGCTAACTCAGCCCCGGCTGACGGTGGCTATTTTGACTGCAACCCAGACAAATGTCGCACAGAGATTTTTGTAATCTAGCTGTATAAGTGAGAGCAAAAGACTTTGTTTAATTAAGTGACGTACAGAATGTGTCAACTGGACAGAAAATACGGATTGTAGTATGTGGACAGCTGAACTGTGACACACAGAATGGTTCCACTCAGCTGTGTGAAATGGATTTGTATCACTGAGATAAAACAACAAAAAAACTATTTTTTTATATATATTTTTTTTTTTTTAGTTTTTTTTTTTTTTTTTTAAAGTGACGTACAGAAACTATCAGAGAGCTAACTCAGCCCCGGCTGACGGTGGCTATTTTGACTGCAACCCAGACAAATGTCGCACAGAGATTTTTGTAATCTAGCTGTATAAGTGAGAGCAAAAGACCTTGTTTAATTAAGTGACGTACAGAATGTGTCACCTGGACAGAAAATACGGATTGTAGTGAGTGGACAGCTGAACTGTGACACAGAGAATGGTTCCACACTGCTGTATGAAATGGATTTGTATCACTGAGATCTAACAATAAAAAAAAAAAAGGGTTATATATGGCGATAGCTGCACTACTAGTGCCAGCCAGCCAGCCCAGCCAGGAGACAAAAAAAAATGCCTTAGAAGGGCTGTTGGGTTCTTTTGAGATCACTCCTGCCTAACAAAGAACTAAATGCAGGCCCTAACACTCTCCCTGAAACGCAGCAGCTCTATCCCTAACGACATCCAGACAGCATCTGAGCCGAGCACCGCGGGCAGTCACTAGTATATTCCAGGGTCACCTGATCAGGCCAGCCAACCCCTGCTATCGATATGTAAGGGCCCCACGTGATGCTGGGTGTACCGCAGAGTCTCCTGGCTTGTGATTGGCTGAGTTTATAGGCGCCAAAAATGCACAATGCGGAAGTTGCCATTTCCTCGAGCATGGCGAGATACTCGTCCGAGCAGCGAGCACTTACGAGTACCGTAATACTCGAACGAGCACCAAGCTCGGACGAGTATGCTCGCTCATCTCTACTCAACACTAATAATAATAATAATCATACTATGATACTGCTTCAAAAAGGCTGAGGTGCAGCCGAAACGTAGCATGTACCAGGGTGGAATTATGGATTAAAGGAACCACATTTTCTACACCGCATTATGGATGCTGTCTTCAATCTCTTTTCACCATACTATGATACTACATGATATGATAGTAATATTATTAAAACATAATGATTTTTATTACTATTACAACTATTACTACTAACAAGAAGAAGAACAAAAAGAATACAATATCTGTCGGCAATAATAGCACCCTTTTTTTTTTACCGTTTTCCATGGATATGGTTTTTTAGGAAGGGGGACTACATTTTCTAGCCCTGCAATTCTTTTCATTCTACAATATACAACTTAGTCCCTTCTACATCTCGACTTCCTTTTTCCACATTTCCATAACTTACATATTCCACAGCCATTTCAGAAATGAACATTACCTAACTTTGATAAAAAAAAACATAAATGTTCAATTTTCCTGTGAAAAGAATAAATCTATGGTTAAACATAATGTAAAAATATTCCCAGCGGATAGGAAAATCGAAGGTTTAACATGTTTTCTGATATGTCATTACTAAGAGTAGAATGATAGATTTATGCGATTGCAACAGTGACAAATTTTCAAGACATGTCACAAGATATCAGACCGGCATACATAAGGAAAATTATTTTTAAAGTGCTTTACAACAAACAGCATATTTTTGAAGGATTTGCTATTTCTATCTTTGAAATCATATAAATGGTATATTCCTAGCAAAATCACAATCAAGTTATTTCCTCTGATATTTAATATATTTATTTTATTTAGAAGGAAATATGTAAGGAAACAATGACAATAATATAGCTATTTATATGTTATAATAATAATAATAATAATAATAATAATAATAATAATAATAATAATAATAATAATAACATAAAGAATAAAAAATGCTTGGATAAAATCATTGTTAACAGTGTGACATGTTAAGGTAACTCTATTGAATTCATATGTAATTTTGCATTATCCATATGAAAATATTTTGCTTGTCTAGCCTTTCTAATTGAAGCTAATGATTCTAATTAGCGGTGTTTAATGTAAGTGTAATTTATTATATGTGATATTAAATTAAGTGATACATTTCCAGATACTGTCATTTTTCATGTCTAATCATAGCCGTGTGACAACTAAAATGCAATTGTTAGCAATCAAATACAGTGCATAATTAAAATACAAGACAGTACAGGCAAATTAACATGTCATGATTTATCTAAAACTACTGAACACAAATCAAGTACGTAGATCAGCTATAAAATATCTCAGAATGTTAATTGAAAAGGAATAACTAGCAAAGATAGCTGCACATATTAAGCTAAATGACAATTAGCAAATGGAACTTCAAAAGTCAAAATTTATTGCAAAGCAAGTGCAGTGTATAAACAGATTGCATTAGAGTAATGATAGCATTAAAGGGGTTGTTAATGTTTGTGGATGTTTTCTACAGATCCCACAGCGAGGCCGAACCTAAAGTGTTAATGATACTTACCTGGTCAGTGTCTCTGGGCTCCGGCTCCAACGCTGACCTACTTGCTCTGCAGGTCCTGGGTCTCCCAACATCTAGCTTGATATCGGGGCACATGACCATTGCAGCCAATGACTGACTGCAGCGGTCACGTGAACATCTAGTCATTGGCTGCAGCAGTCACGTGACCTGGCGTCAAACCAGCTGCTGACAAGGGGAGACCTGGGACCTGCAGTGCTGGTGGGGCAGCAATGGAGCCAGCAGCAGGAATCAGATAAGTATAATTACTAGAGATGAGCAAGCATACTCGTCCGAGCTTGGTGCTCGTTCGAGTATTAGGGTACTCGTAAGTGCTCGCTGCTCGGACGAGTATCTCGCCATGCTCGAGGAAATGGCAACTTCCGCATCGTGCTTTTTTGGCGCCTATAAACACAGCCAATCACAAGCCAGGAGACTCTGCGGTACATCCAGCATCACGTGGGGCCCTTACATGTCGATAGCAGGGGTTGGCTGGCCTGATCAGGTGACCCTGGAATATACTAGTGACTGCCCGCGGTGCTCGGCTCAGATGCTGTCTGGATGTCGTTAGGGATAGAGCTGCTGCGTTTCAGGGAGAGTGTTAGGGCCTGCATTTAGTTCTCTGTTAGGCAGGAGTGATCTCAAAAGAACCCAACAGCCCTTCTAAGGGCTAGAAGACATTTTTTTTTGTCTCCTGGCTTGGCTGGCTGGCTGGCACTAGTAGTGCAGCTATCGCCATATATAACCCCCTTTTTTTTATGTTATATCTCAGTGATACAAATCCATTGCACACAGCAGTGTGGAACCATTCTGTGTGTCACAGTTTAGTACACTCACTATTTTCTGTCCAGATGACACTTTCTGTACGTCACTGAATACAACCAAGTCTTTTGCTGCCTGTCACGTGTATAGCTTGATCCCAAAAATCTCTGTGCGACATTTGTCTGGGTCGCAGTCTAAATAGCCACCATCAGTAGGGTGTCAGTTAGCTCTACGATAGTTTCTGCATGTCACGTTCCAAAAAAAACAAAAATCCAAAACAAAATATATAAAAAAAATTAGTTTTTTTGTTGTTTTAGCTCAGTGATACAAATCCATTTCACACAGCTGCGTGGAACCTTTCTGTGTGTCACAGTTCAGCACACTCACTCCAATCTGTATTTTCTGTCCAGGTGACACTTTCTGTACGTCACTGAATACAACCAAGTCATTTGCTGCCTGTCACGTATATAGCTTGATCCCAAAAATCTCTGTGCGACATTTGTCTGGGTCGCAGTCTAAATAGCCACCGTTAACATGGTGTGAGTTAGGTCTACGATAGTTCCTGCACGTCACGTTCCCAAAAAAACAAAACTACAAAAAAATATAGAAAACAAAATATATAAAAAAAATTAGTTTTTTTGTTGTTTTAGCTCAGTGATACAAATCCATTTCACACAGCTGCGTGGAACCTTTCTGTGTGTCACAGTTCAGCACACTCACTCCAATCCGTATTTTCTGTCCAGGTGACACTTTGTGTATGTCACTTAATTAAACCAGACTGAACAAGTTTGTGGGTTTCAGTACACCAGGCCCGTTTATTTTTTTTTTATATATATATAATACACTTATATACAGAAAATGTTGAACCCCAGGGCTAAGGGTCCAAGACAAGTGCGTGGGCGTGGGCATTCAATTACTGCAGGGGGCAGAGGCCGTGGTCCTGGGCAGGGTGAAACAGTACCTGCTGATGAGGGAGCTGTGGAACGCCGCAGAGCTACACTCCCTAGATTCATGTCTCAACTTACAGGGACACGTGGTAGAGGACTGTTGAAACCACAACAATGCGAACAGCTGATCTCGTGGATTGTGGACAATGCTTCAAGTAATTTGTCCACCAGTCAGTCTTCCACGCAGTCCACCCACGTTACCCAAGGGAGCACTCCTCTGGATCCTCCACCTCAACCTCCTTCCCCCAGTCTGCCCCCTCCCAGGAAAATTTGGAATGCGATCCGGCATACTCTCAGGAACTGTTTTCTGGACCCTTCCCAGAGTCACAAACCACTTCTCAGGTTGCTGCTGACCTCGTTCCCGATGCCCAAGTTTTCCAACTGTCGCAGTCTGTGGGTGATGATGATGATGATGATGATGACAATGTTGAGTTAGTGGAAGAAGTTTGTAAAGAGGTGTCGGACGATGAGGAGACACGGTTGTCAGACAGTGGTGAAGTTGTTGTAAGGGGAGGAATTCCGAGGGGGGAGCAGACTGAGGAATCGGAGGATGACGAGGTGACTGACCCAAGCTGGGTTGATATGCCGAGTGAAGACAGTGCTTCTGAGGCGGAGGCGAGTGCTGCACCAGAACAGGTTGTAAGAGGTAGTGGTGTGGCCAGAGGGAGAAGCAGGGCCAGAGCTGGTGCATCAGCAGCAACTGTTTCACGTAGTGAAGCTCCCGTGGCGAGGCCTAGATGTTCGAAAGTCTGGAGGTTCTTTAAAGAAAGTAAGGATGACCGACGGACTGTGGTGTGAAACCTGTGCCACACCAGGATCAGCAGGGGAGCCACCACTACTAGCCTAACCACCACCAGCATGCGCAGGCATATGAGTGCTAAACACCCCACTCAATGGAACCAAGGCCGTTCACCCAGGGCCGTATTTAGGGTTCATGCTGCCCTAGGCACTCTCTGTGATGACGCCCCCCCCCCCCCAACGTGACCCATTCCCCCACGCCCCCAAATAGTAGCATAGTAGCCTCTCCTCAGTCCCCCCCCATCCCATAGTAGCCTCCTCCCCCCACAGTAGCATAGTAGCCTCTCCTTAGTAGCCCCCCAACCCCATAGTAGCCTCGTTACCCCCACCCCCCATAGTAGCCTCGTTACCCCCACCCCCCATAGTAGCCTCCTCCTGGACTTATTACAGTGACCTATCCTCCCCCCCAACCCCCTGGATACTGAAAATGGTCCTCTGCCAAGCTAATTAACCCCCGCCCAACTACCCCACCATCCCCATACACCCAACTACCCTCAGTCTGTACCCCCCCCCCACCTGCCGCTGGTGCACCTAGATTTTCTGATGCCCAAGGTAAATATTAAAACGCCCCCCCACCCCAAATTCTCAACCTAATCCCTTCCCTCCAGTCCTACTGTTAAAGGGGTTGTCCTCTTTTTACTACTAATGACCTATCCTCACTATAGGTCATCAATATCAGATCGGCTGGGGTCCTCCGGCACCCTGACGATCAGCTGTTTGAAGAGAGAGCAGAGCTCATATGAGAGCTGCTTTCTCTGCTCTGTTCACCTGCTTGCCATAGAATTTGCAGTGAAGAGCAGTAAACAGAGCAGAGAAGGCAGCGCTCGTACAAAAAAAAAAAAAAAGACAACCCCTTCAAAGACAGACTTGGAAAACATTTTATACAGCACTACAGAGCATACCGGGTCATACAGCGCCACATATGTACCTCTTACATCCAGTGACTTCTCTTCTCTGATGACGTTTTCTTTCCTCTTCTTCTGTCAGACCAGACCGCCATGGTGACTTCTTTCAGCTGTGCCTCGTCTCTGAAAAGTGCAACAAACAGACATCTTACTTTCCTACTTTTCCATCATCCTCTCACCTTCTCCACATCTCACCCTGCCCGCCCCCCATACTATACTACAGAAACAGCCCCCCTGAAAATACTGGCACCACACAGAAAAACAGTACCCCCCTTACCTTTCAGATCAGATCCCCATATCAAACCCCAGATGAGGACCCCCCCCATCTACAGACCCCCATTAGACCTCCAAACTCCCATATCTGACCCTCATTAGACCTCCAAAGCCCCAATCAGCCCCTCATTAGACCCCCAGACCCCCTATCAGATCCACATTAGACCCCCAGACCCCCTATCAGACCCCCATTAGACCTCCAGACCCCCTATCAGACCCTCATTAGGCCTCCAGACCCCCTATCAGACCCTCATTAGACCTCCAGACCCCCTATCAGACCCTCATTAGGCCTCCAGACCCCCTATCAGACCCTCATTAGACCCCCAGACACTCAATCAGACCCTCATTAGACCTCCAGACCCCCTATCAGATCCTCATTAGACCCCCAGACCCTCAATCAGACCCCTCTAGACCCCCAGTCAGACCCTTCAGGCCCCTAATCAGACCTCCTTAAGACCCCTAATTAGATCCCCAATCATACCCCCCCCCTTCTGGCCCCATATCATACTCTTGTGGCCCCCATATAGAACTCTCCTTCTGGGGCCCATGTCAGACCCCCCCTACCTTCTGCCCCATGTCAGAACACCTTTTCTGGCCCCCATTTTAGACCCCCCATTTCAGAACCCCCCCATTCTGTCCCACCATTTCAGAACCCCCCCATTCTGTCCCACCATTTCAGAACCCCCCCATTCTGTCCCACCATTTCAGAACCCCCCCATTCTGTCCCACCATTTCAGAACCCCCCCATTCTGTCCCACCATTTCAGAACCCCCCCATTCTGTCCCACCATTTCAGAACCCCCCCCATTCTGTCCCCACCATTTCAGAACCCCCCCATTCTGTCCCACCATTTCAGAACCCCCCCCATTCTGTCCCCACCATTTCAGAACCCCCCCATTCTGTCCACCATTTCAGATCCCCCCATTCTGTCCCCACCATTTCAGAACCCCCCCCCATTCTGTCCCCACCATTTCAGAACACCCCCATTCTGTCCCCACCATTTCAGAACCCCCCCCATTCTGTCCCCACCATTTCAGAACCCCCCCATTCTGTCCCCACCATTTCAGAACCCCCCCCATTCTGTCCCACCATTTCAGAACCCCCCCATTCTGTCCCACCATTTCAGAACCCCCCCATTCTGTCCCACCATTTCAGAACCCCCCCATTCTGTCCCACCATTTCAGAACCCCCCATTCTGTCCCACCATTTCAGAACCCCCCCCATTCTGTCCCACCATTTCAGAACCCCCCCCATTCTGTCCCCACCATTTCAGAACCCCCCCATTCTGTCCCACCATTTCAGAACCCCCCCATTCTGTCCCACCATTTCAGAACCCCCCCATTCTGTCCCACCATTTCAGAACCCCCCCATTCTGTCCCACCATTTCAGAACCCCCCCATTCTGTCCCACCATTTCAGAACCCCCCATTCTGTCCCACTATTTCAGAACACCCCCATTCTGTCCCACCATTTCAGAACCCCCCATTCTGTCCCACCATTTCAGAAACCCCCCCATTCTGTCCCACCATTTCAGAACCCCCCCATTCTGTCCCACCATTTCAGAACCCCCACATTCTGTCCCACCATTTCAGAACCCCCCCATTCTGTCCCACCATTTCAGAACCCCCCCCATTCTGTCCCACCATTTCAGAACCCCCCATTCTGTCCCACCATTTCAGAACCCCCCCCATTCTGTCCCCACCATTTCAGAACCCCCCCCCATTCTGTCCCACCATTTCAGAACCCCCCATTCTGTCCCACCATTTCAGAACCCCCCCATTCTGTCCCACCATTTCAGAACCCCCCCATTCTGTCCCACCATTTCAGAACCCCCCCATTCTGTCCCACCATTTCAGAACCCCCCCATTCTGTCCCACTATTTCAGAACACCCCCATTCTGTCCCACCATTTCAGAACCCCCCCATTCTGTCCCACCATTTCAGAACCCCCCCATTCTGTCCCACCATTTCAGAACCCCCCCATTCTGTCCCACCATTTCAGAACCCCCCCATTCTGTCCACCATTTCAGAACCCCCCATTCTGTCCCTTTCAGACACCCCCATTCTGTCCCACCATTTCAGAACCCCCCCCATTCTGTCCCACCATTTCAGAACCCCCCCCATTCTGTCCCACCATTTCAGAACCCCCCCCCATTCTGTCCCACCATTTCAGATTCCCCTATTCTGTTGCCACTTTTCAGATCCCCCCCCATTGTGTCCCCACCATTTCAGATCCCCCCATTCAGTTGCCACTTTTCAGATGCCCCACTCTGTCCAAATCCCTTTGTGGCCCCCACTTCAGACCTCAGATCAGACAAGAAAAAAAAACAACAACTTACCTCTGGTCCCGGCTGTGTCCCCGCTCTCTCCTCTTCCAGGGGCCCGCGCTGAAGTCACCTGACCTCCTGCAGCGTCAGGTCAGAGGGCGCTCTGTACGTCCTGACGCTGCAGGCAGTCAGGACACAGCAGCGCCGGCAAGCAGGAGGAGGGGTAAGTACTGTACAGCGCTACCAGCGCTTCACTCCCCCTCCTCCTGCAGGCTAGTGAGCGCCCCCCCCCCCCCAGGGGAAAAAAAAAAATAAAAAAATACAGGATGGTTTTACATTTTTTTTTTTTTTTTTTTACAAGATTATTATTGATTAACCCGGCGGGGTGCCGCCCCCCCGCAACCCGCCGCCCTAGGCACCGTGCCCCCGGTGCCTAGTTGGAAATACGGCCCTGCGTTCACCACCTCCTGCAGGTCACACCACTGCTCCTTCCCCTGTGTCACTCGCTGCCTCTGCTAGTCAACCCCCTGCCCAGGACCCCGGCACGAGCACCTCCCGCCGGAAAACCACACCTTCGCCTCCACGATCCTCCACAGTGTCCACCAACGTGTCCCAGCGCAGCGTTCAGCTGTCTTTAGAGCAGACGCTGGAGTGCAAGAGGAAATACAGTTCCACCCACATGCCCAAGCCCTCAACGTCCACATCTCCAAATTGCTTAGACTGGAGATGCTACCCTATAGGCTGGTAGAGACCAAGGCCTTTCGCAATCTCATGGCGGTGGCTGCCCCTCGGTATTCGGTCCCCAGTCGCCACTATTTTTCCCGATGTGCTGTCCCAGCCCTACACCAGCACGTGTCACAGAACATCATCCGTGCCCTGACCAACGCTGTTTCTTAGAAGGTCCACCTAACCACGGACACGTGGACAAGTGCTGCCGGGCAGGGACACTATATCTCACTGATGGCACATTGGGTTAACTTGGTGGAGTCTGGGACCGAGAATGACCCTGGGGCCGCTCATGTACTGCCCATACCGAGGATTGCGGGGCCTACCTCGGTCACGGTCTCTCAGACGTACTATGCCTCCTCCTCCTCCGACCCCTCCTCCTCCTCCACTGAATTACCATCCGTGGGCACGGCGCCTTCAGTCGGTAGCTCTAGGCACAGCAGCAGTGCCGTGGGTAAGCGCCAGCAGGCGGTGCTCAAACTGCTGAGCTTAGGTGACAAAAGGCACACCGCCCAAGAGCTGTTACAGGGCATCACGGCGCAGACCGATGTGTGGCTGACACCGCTGAACCTCAAGCCAGGCATGGTTGTGTGTGACAACGGGCGTAACCTGGTGGCGGCTCTGCAACTCGGCAGACTGACACATGTGCCATGCCTGGCCCACGTGTTCATTCTCATAGTTCAGCGGTTCCTCAAGACATACCCCAATCTGTCTGATTTGCTCACCAAGGTGCGCCGCATCTGTGCTCATTTCCGCAAGTCGACCACAGATGCTGCCACTCTCAGGGCAGCGCAGCTCCGCCTACAACTGCCCACTCACCGACTGTTGTGCGACGTGCCCACAAGATGGAATTCGACATTAAACATGTTATCCAGAGTTTACCAGCAGCGCAGAGCGATTGTAGATTGCCAGATGTCAACTTCCACCAGAACTGGTAGTCAGGTCAGTCAGATTCCTCAAGTCTACAATGAGGAGTGGACGTGGATGTCTGATATCTGCCAGGTGTTGAGCAACTTTGAGGAGTCAACACAGATGGTCAGCGGCAATGCCGCCATTATCAGCCTCACCATCCCGCTGCTTTGCCTGTTGAAAAACTCACTGCTCAGCATCAAGTCGGATGCTTTGCGCTTGTCACAAGAGATGGTGGAGGAAGATACGTCGCTTGATAGCCAGAGCACCCTCCGGTCTGTTTCACAGCGCGTATCGGAGGAGGGGGATGAGGATGAGGAGGAAGAGGAGGAGAATGTCGGCTAGACAGTAGAGGGTACCAGTGCTCAGTCCTTAACTCTTGAGCGTGTATGGGCTGAAGAGGAGGACTTGGAGGAGGAGGAAATGGAGAGTCAGGCCAGTGAGGAGAGGGAATTCTTGCGTGTTGGGACTCTGGCACACATGGCAGACTTTATGTTAGGCTGCCTATCCCGTGACCCTCGTGTTAGAAGCATTTTTTCAAACACCGATTGCTGGGTGTTCACTCTCCTGGACCCACGGTACAAGCAGAACCTTTCCACTCTCATCCCTGCAGAGGAAAGGAGTATGAGAGTGAATAGATATCAACAGGCCCTGGTGCACAAGCTGAAACAATCCTTCCCATTTGATGCCGCTAGCGGCAGAGGGCATGGTTCTGTGGGCCAAGTAGCGGGGTAGAGGAGGCGAGCAGGCAGCTTGTCCAGCACTGGCAGGGGAACGCTCTCCAAGGCCTTTGGCAGTTTTATGTCACCCCAGCAAGACACTGTCACCTGTCCCCAGTCTAGGCAGAGTAGGGGGGAGCTGTACAGAAAGATGGTGAGGGAGTACCTAGCTGACCATACCAACGTCCGTAGCGATCACTCTGCTCCATACAACTACTGGGTTTCAAAGCTGGACACGTGGCCTGAACTGGCGCTGTACGCCTTGGAGGTGCTGGCCTGCCCTGCCACTAGCGTGCTGTCAGAGCGGGTATTCAGTGCAGCTGGTGGCGTCATCACTGATAAGCGTACACGCCTGTGAACTGACAGCTCTGACAGGCTTACGCTTATTAAAATGAACAAAGCCTGGATTTCACCGGAATTCAAATCTCCTCCGGGGGAAAGCAGCTAAAGATTTAAATAACTTATGTATCCGATTCCTCTTCTCTACTCCTCCTACTCCTCCTCCTCCTCCATATCATCTTTGCCTAACGCTGACCAAAAAAACGCCATTATTCAGAGGTCCAACTGGCACTCTTTTACCACAATTTTCAGGAGGGCCCTCTACAGGCCTTCTCTTCAAACAATTTTTCCAGAGGTCCACCTACAGGCCCTCTGTCCAAACAATTTTTCCTAAGGTCCACCTACAGGCCCTCTGTCCAAACAATTTTTCCTAAGGTCCACCTACAGGCCCTCTGTCCAAACAATTTTTCCGGAGGTCCACCTACAGGCCCTCTCTCCAAACAATTTTTCCGGAGGTCCACTTACAGGCCCTCTCTCCAAACAATTTTTCCAGAGGTCCACCTACAGGCCCTCTCTCCAAACAATTTTTCCGGAGATCCACCTACAGGCCCTCTCTCCAAACAATTTTTCCGGAGGTCCACCTACAGGCCCTCTCTCCAAACAATTTTTCCGGAGGTCCACCTACAGGCCCTCTCTCCAAACAATTTTTCCGGAGGTCCACCTACAGGCCCTCTCTCCAAACAATTTTTCCGGAGGTCCACCTACAGACCTTCTCTCCCGTTCCAGTTTCCAGTTTTATTTGCGCAAACTGCGTAAATTTTTTTTTGGGATAGGTGTGAAAAATAATATTACCTGCGTATCTATATTGCCCAACATTGGATACGGTAGCAACAAGAAGACCAAACACATGCTGCCCACAGGGTTCCGCAAATTCCTGGTCTACAATGTCAAGGAGCTCGAGGTTCTGTTGATGAGCAACAAGTCCTTCTGTGCAGAAATCGCCCACAACGTCTCCATCTAAGAACCTAAAGACCATTGTGGAGAGAGCGGCACAGCTCGCCATCAAAGTGACGAACCCCAACGCCAGACTGCGCTGCGAAGATAACGAATAAATATCTCTGTGGTTATTTTTGCTAAATAAAAGTTAAATAAACACAAAAAAAAAAAATTGATCTGTTCCTGTGCCTGATCCACCCAAGTTGAATCTGTCCCATCATGAGAAAGTCCCCCCAAGGAGTCCCCACTGTAACTTGCTTCCCATACAACTACCTCACCCCCCGACACCTGTGTCTCGCCATTGTCCACCACCTCCTCAGACAACACTGGTAAATCCCCACTGTCAGCACACAGAGACTGCAAAAGGTCTTGCGAATTGGGGCAGAGAATGTTCTGGGGTAGCACATCAGAGAAGGGGTGACTATGGGGTTCCAGGGAGTACGTGACCACATGCAATCTCCATCTAAAAAGTCATGCCACACTTGATCGAGCTCATAATTGACAATTGTACCGGTTGATGCTAAATTTTTAAGTTGGGGTCCTGCGTCGTCACTCTAACTACATCCGGCTGTTGTCACCACCACTCACGCTAGCCCAGGGGGCACTCCTCTGGCTCTTACAGCTCAACCTCCTTCCCCCCAGCCTGCCCCCCCACCTACAGGCCCTCTCTCCAAACAATTTACGTCTTTGTCCTATCTTTCTCTCTCTCCAAACTATTTTTCCGGATAGCTGCCATATACGGTATTAAACTGAGTAGTATACATAGAAGACATACCACACTTGATCAATCTCATAATTTACGACTGTACCGGTTGATGCTAAATTTTTAAGTTGGCGTCCTGCGTCGTCATTCTAACTACATCCGGCTGTTGTCACCACCACACACGCTAGCCCAGGGGGCACTCCTCTGGCTCTTCCAGCTCAACCTCCTTCCCCCAGCCTGCCCCCCAACCTACAGGCCCTCTCTCCAAACAATTTACGTCTTTGTCCTATCTTTCTCTCTCTCCAAACTATTTTTCCGGATAGCTGCCATATACGGTTTTAAACTGAGTAGTATACATAGAAGACATACCACACTTGATCTATATTGAACGTCACTTTTAAAAATACGTCATTTTCCTCTATTTCTCTCATTTATCTGGGTTGCAATTCAGCAGACCACGTCTGCCTAATCTAATAGTTTCCGTGTAACTGCTCCATACTGCACGTCTTTTTCCTCTCTTTCTCTCTCTCCAAACTATTTTTCCGGATAGGTGCCGTATATGGTATTAAACTCAGAAGAATAC